>OVAX01000563.1:0-74710 GCA_900406405.1 Lepidium africanum
TCTAAAGACATCCCTAAACCTAAAGACACAATCATACAACACAACTATTTGATTCACACTTTTATAATGATACCTATTTGAAGATATAAATAAACTATAGTTTATACGAAACCCTAAAGTGCAATGACATAAATACGAAAGGCTTTATACGATGAAGACTTGATCAAATCCAACACTACCTTTCTTTCTCAAGTTTTGTCTTTTTGATCTTGATCATAAACTTTACCTTAGTGGACACACTGCCACAGAGATAAACAAGGATTAAAATCTATTAAACTAATAATACTTATTGAGCATTAGAACCATTGATTGTTCCATCTTCCTCAGCAGAAAACTGACCTTGTACATGCTCAAGAGTCTATATGTACATATTTCGATAGCATCCCTCATGAATTTCTTGTACCTGAAGATCGTGCATCTAATTAAATCCCCATGATCTTCTAGTCTCACGGTCACCAATGGATTGTTCGGGAAAAAATTCCACAATTCAGCAAAAACAGTCGTAGATGAGCAGCTTTTTATTTCATCAAATTTGACTGTATAGAACCTCTCTTATTCAGAATTAATTGTCCACTCCATTTTTTCTATATGTTAGTTAACACGTATAAGTGAGTCAGTGTTGCCATCATATTAATAGTGGTTTGTATAAGGTTTTTGGTGGCTTACTAAGGTGCTCATATCACATATTGAGCTTTGTCTTCTCCACCACTCCTCAAATTAGTAATTATTATCTGCGGAGTAGAAACAAATGTTCATAAATTTTGGTCACACTTGCCAGCTGAAAGAAAATTATCCAGTCTTTTTTTTTTTTTGATAGGAATGTGAATTTCATTACTGAAAGGATAACTGTACAGCTATAGTTATCTTTACCAAAAAAAGATAAAAACAAAGATTCTGTTACAAAAGAGCTAGATCATTATCGTGGTAGCCATTCAATCATTAGATTCCGGAATCCTTTGATGTTTCTTCTCGCCAATATGGAGTCTCTAATAATCCTATCCAATTGCTTGAATAAGATCTCAGGAGGCACCGACATTTGAGTGTGAATGCGCTCATTCCTTTCTCTCCACAATAAATATATTGCAGTTTGGATAACCTTTTGAAAAGGATAGATATAGTTGATGATGGTGTGGAAGACCATTGCATAAGAGCTGTCCATGTGTGAAAGCCATGAAAATTAAATCGCAGCCTTGACAAAATGTGCATCCAAAATGATTCGCTGTATGTGCATCTTAAGAACAGATGTTCTCTGGTTTCTTCAAACCCATCACACAAACAACAAGAAGAGTTAATATTCATTCCCCATTTGCAGAGACGGGATCTAATTGGAAGCCTGTCATAGTTAGTAACCCACATCATGAAAGCATGTTTTGGAGTGCATCCTTTGAACCATATCGAAGTAGCCCACCATTTAGTACTCTCTTAGAGAGAAGAAGCCGAGAACTGTGAGAAAGATTTCCCTTCTAAATCCAACTTATATACGTCTGTTACGTCTGGTTGAAGAGGCAACATAACTCGCTGTAACTCTCTGTGAATGCTCAAAGCCTCTTGAGAGCGAGCACTCCTCAAAGACCATGTACCGTTGTTGATCGAATCAGCAACTTTTGTAGAGATTTGAATCCCTAATTGAGAAGGTCCAGTCTCTCCAATGAACTCGTACAATGAGCCCAATGATGTCCAATTATCATACCAAAAACTTGAGACGTGGCCATTCCCGATCTCACACTTCACAAAAGACTAAATTAAAGGGCGCAGAGAAAGAAGATTACTCCACATCCAAGAGTCACTTTGCCTTCGTTTTAATCCCCAAAAAGAACCTCGTTTTAACCGATGCTCTAACATCCACGCTACCCATAGAGACCCACTTGATGTGAAAAGAAGCCATATCAGCCTAAGACCCAAAATCTTATTCCATAAACCGAAATCCCTTAACCCAAGACCTCCTTCACGCCTAGGCAAGCAACATGTTTTCCAAGAGATTTTTGCTGAATAACGCTGCTGTAAGTTACCTGCCCACAGAAACTTAAGCACATCTTTTCAATAGATTTTATACATGCTTTAGGCAAAAGAAAAGCGGAAAACCAAAAGTTCACCGTCTCATAGATTACTAAGCTTATCAACTGCAAACGTCCAGCAAAGGACAAAGCTTTTGCAGACCAGTTATTAAACTGAGATGCAACTTTCTCAATAAGCGGTGAGTAATCTGATGCCTTAAGACGCTTAGACATCAAAGGCAGTCCCAGGTACCTCACAGGAAGCGTTCCATGCTGAAACCCGAATATATCAAGATCGATGGGATCTTCATTGTTTTGTCCTGCATAAAAAAGGTGGCTCTTTGCCGGATTCAATCTTAGCCCAGAACATTCCTCAAAAGCCGAGAGCACCTCCACAATGGCTCCCAATGAAGAAGCTTTGCCATCGAAGAATATTATCACGTCATCAGCGAAAGCTAAATGAGTGATAGTAGGGTTCGTTGCTTTAGGATGAAAACCAATTAAGCCTTGGTCAAACTTCCTCCTTAGCAGCTGCGAAAAAACCTCCATCACTATAATAAAGAGGTAAGGTGAAAGCGCGTCACCTTGCCTTAGACCTACCCCCCTCAAAATACCCACAGAGACTGCCATTGACTACGACTGAAAACGAAGGTGTGGTAATGCATTGTTGAATCCAACCCACAAACATCTCCGGAAGAGCCAAAGCTCTAAGCGTAGAGAGAACAAACTCCCACTTCACATAATCGAACGCCTTGCAGAGATCAATTTTCAACATGGCTCGTGACTTACCATGATCTAAGTTGTATCCCTCTGCAAGTTCGAAAGCAATTAAGACATTTTGTACCAGCAAACGGCCTTGGATGAAGGCAGACTGCCTGACTAATAATATTTGGCAGCAAGGCTTTCAATCTTTGTGCCAACAACTTAGATATTGTCTTGTATGTTGTGTTACAACAAGAGATGGGTCGGAAATCATTGATTCTCGAAGCATTAACCACCTTGGGAATGAGTGAGATGATCGTCGCATTCCACTGTTTTAGAATATTACTGTCCGAAAAAATTCAAGGATTGCCTCAATGAAGTCGGAGCCAACTATTTCCCAACTGGCCACATAGAATTCTGCAGGATAGCCATTCGGCCCCGGGGCTTTGTTCCGAGGTAGAGTGAATAAAGTTTACTTGATCTCAGTTAAAGTAACCTGTTTGCTCAATGCCTGAGCATTATCAGAGGAACACCTATACTCAATCAGAGATGAGATCATATCTTGTAGCCCCTTTTGCGAGGAGGTACCTTTTCTGATTGAGTTGTAAAAATACTAAACACAATGGTTTCCCATAGCCTCCAAACCCTCAATTCTGTTTCCATCAACATCTTCCAGAAAGTGGATCTGATTTGCCGATTTCCTGGCAGTTGCTACTCTATAAAAGTACCTAGAGTTTCGGTCTCCATCTCGGAGCCAACAGACACGTGATTTTTGACGTATATACGTCTCTTCCGCCTCATCTAGTAGCAGCCAACGTGCGTGTGCTAAACGTTCTGTAGTAGCAGCATGTTGAGTCGGGTTTGATAGCAAAATGTTCTGGCATTGAAGAAGGTCCTGATACGCTTCATGCGTTCTCAATTCAATACCCGAGTAATTCACCCTTGCAAAAGCACGAATGTTAGACTTCAACAGCTTTAGTTTCCTTGCCAAACGAAACATGGCTGTGCCCGAGATGTGACAATTTAACCAAGCATCACGCAGCATTGGGTAAAAACCTTGATTCTTAAGAAGCATGGAAGAGAACTTAAATGGCTCTTTCTTAGTCTCCAAACGCGGCTGAATCAAGAGACAAGATGGAGAATGGTCTGAGAAACTGTACTCACCAAAGTGCGAGTAGGCATGAGGGAACTTAGAAACCCACTCATCGTTTACCAATACTCGATCTAATTTCTTATCAACCGGCCTAGTATCAGACTTGTTCCACCAGGTAAAGTGGTGACCTATGTAAGATAAATCATGTAAACCTACGTGATTTATAGTGTCCCTGAATTCCCTCATTGCAGCAGTAACTGTAAGTGATGGCGACGAGTGATCAGACGGGTCAAGCAACTGGTTGACCCCCCAGCTTTTGGCCAAAACCGTGACAGACACAACGTCGGACCACACTACCTAAATCTTGCCAAGAGGAGAAAACTCGTAGTTGTGCTCTAACTTCCAACCTGGAAGAGTATTATTTAACAAAAAAGCAGCCTTGGAATGATTAACATGAGTTTCTATTAAACTCCCAAAAACGGGGCGAGAGGCAGAAAACCATTTCTTAAAACATCTTCGATGAATACGATCATTAAATCCCCTAACATTCCAACAAAAAACGTCCATTGACATTACTGGTTTCGGTTGGAGCTCCGCACTGTGGCACTCCGAAGTGTACGCTTGCTTATCACAGTAGTGAACCCATCTCCCTCATTTCCGCTTTCTGGTGCTTTCTTTGACGGAGTTGAAACAGCTTTTGCCTCATCCTAACTCTCTTTATTTGACGTTCCTTTATCAGTGATAACTTAACGATCCTGACTAGCAAGCTGGATATCAACACTGAGAAGACCACAATCTGTGACTTCCACTGGAGCAGTACCATTCTTGTTAGGAGAGGTCGGCTTCTTAATCTTAAGTGATTCCTGAACACTCGAGTTCACTTCTTTCCATAGGACAGCAGCCGCAGCTTTTGGTAATTCATGTCCCCTAGAGTGTTCTCCTTTCTCCACCACCACTGTAGGTACCGCTGTAGCCTCTTCCATAGATCTCTTCTGAGGAACAGGTGCCTGCTTAATCTGACCTTTACCTTGAGCTTTGGTCCGTGGGCATACTGCAGATATGTGCGCTGTAGAGTTGCATTCAGTGCACAATTTGGGATCTGTTGCACATTTCCTCAATGTATGCCCAACTTTCTTACAGTGAGGGCAAGTTGGCGGCATCCATGGGCTTGATACCATCACTTTGTGCAACGTACCAGCTTGTGAGCGCACGTGAACCCATTGCGGTAATGACTTGCGAGGATCTATAATTACCAATACCTTGGCAACTATGACATTCAACTTCTTGCCCGTAAAAGGATGGCATCTAATAGGCTCTCCGACCAAGCCTGCTATATGAAATTTTTTTTCTGACAGTTCCTTCGGATGAGTAAAAAATTTGACTTCTCGTCATTATGCTAAAGGTAAAAAACCATTTACTTTGATCAGCCGGACATGTCTCTTGAAGTCGTGTTTTATCATCTCTCACTCTAAAGACTGGATAATTTTGGCCAAGTAAACTTCACAAATCAGCTAAAACAAAGGTAGAAGGTATTGCAAAAGCTATGAAATAATAAACCAGAGTAACGGAAAGAGAGGCATAGTAATAATAATCGAATCAAATAACAGAGAAACACAAATTGGAAACAGATCATCAGAATTGACTCGACTGAATCCAGAATTTGGGAGTCCATTCTCTCGTTCGCATAACTAACCTTAGAATCGATCAACCTAGCCAAACTGAGAGAACGCCCTTTGTAAATCACGATCGCCGGTGACCTAAACAACACCGCCTCATAAGAACCTGTGTACTAAACTTTTGCAGACATTTTTCGAAAATAAAATTTTGGGGGGTTTTATGAGATATGGAGAGCTATTTATAGTAAACGTTCTTCTCCTAACGGCTTTTCTCTTCCATTTGCTTTTCAATCATGACTTTAATTGACACTCTTGACTCTTAACTTAATTAACAAAAGGACAAAGAGTGAAAGTAACATGTATTTCTGTATCTTCAATTAGAGCAACATCATCGGTTTAAAAATATGTTGGGTTTCTATCCCTTAAAATAATAATATTTTTTTGTCATAATTTAATTTTTATTTAAATTTTTATTTTTTTAAATACAGATCCAATAATATGTTGACAAATGTAAAAAACTCAATTCTAAAGTTTCTAATATAAAAAATGATTCTTTTTTTTTCATCCACTTTTTTTTACTTTTCAGAACTTTTATATTTTTATATTATTAAGAAACCTTCAAGAACCTTGTGATAATGATGGTCTTAGGAAGACCTTCTAATAAAATTGAAACTGTTGCATTGACGAATATATGAGGCATAACTTATAGTAGACCTTATAATAATGTATCTCTAGTTTTCCATAAATTTTTTATGTCTTTACCTTATTTCTTCTTACATTATTGAGATAAACAATACTAAAACTTTGAAAATTTGCTCAATATGAAGTAGAATAAAAGTTGACACATAATTTGCTCAATATGAAGTAGAATAAAAGTTGACACATATAGGATATGAATGGAAGAGTAGTTTTTGGTTTTTGGTTTCTAGTTTATGTTTTTTGATTTCTAGATTTTGGATTTAGTTTTTAGTTTTTGTTTTCGTTACTAATTTTGGTTTTTGGAAAAACTCCAAAATCTGGTTTCTAGTTTTTGAAGAAAATAACGTTAGATTTGTAGAAACTGGTTTTTCTACTTTTTAGGAAAATTTAAAATCTAAAATCTTGAATGTTAAATCATAACAAAAACAGTTTTTAAAATTTAAAAAAACTAGTTTTTTAAAAACTTGATTGCATCAAAAATAGTTTTTAAGAAAAACTAAAACCAAAAACTACTCAAAAACCACTTGCCATTGGATGCCATAATGTTCCTATTAAAACGATTAGTTCATTTATTTAGAGGAATATTTATAGGAATATTTATAGGAACATTATATGTGTCAACTTTTATTCTACTTCATATTGAGCGATGCTTATCCAAAGTAAGAAAACCTCATAAGAATATTTTGACTAAGAGATTAATCAAATTTCAAATATATATATATATATATATATATGCTACTTCCATCTAATCAATAAAATGAAACATAAAGACAAATTTTGATTTTATACTTTTTTTTTGTTATTAATTAGATCGAAAAATACCAGATTCATAACCTTAACCACGTTATACGAGAATATGTAACTACATCCAATCAAACTTCAGTAATAAAAATTGCAGAAGAGGATATTTATTCAGACAATTATTCCTCCACCATATGCGTAGATATGAATATGTGTGAGTTATAGGATACTACTTCTGATCAGTTAGAGGATACTGTGCAAAGTCAAGACTCGGCCAAATAAAATTTAATTACTTATTTCAACAAAAAGATAATTTAATTACTTATATTATATTGTTCAACGTGATTTTGGAAAACGACAATATATGTATAAAAAGTTTTTTATATTAGGTGATGTATATATATCACCGGACCAAACATTATCATTAAAAAATCATTATTATACAACATAATTTATTCTCGACTTGTTTATATATAGTGTTCAAAGCAGTGTATCTTACTCCATTATCACACACAAAGCAAGTGGTAGTAACTCCTCTGTTCCCTGTTATGGCTAGTTTTGTCTCAGAATCTCAGAGCTCTGGCGATCCAAGCCGCAAGAGCGGCGGCTGGATCACTTTTCCGTTCATGATAGGTTACTTTTTCTTTTGTTGTCCATGTTTTTTTAAGCCAAAACAGAGACAAAGTTGATGATTTTTGTGTAATATGTGGCGCAGTTACATTATTGGGTTGTGCATAACTTCGTTCGGATGGTTAATGAACTTGATCGTTTTCTTAATCAAAGAATTCAACATCAAGAGTATCGCTGCTGCTCAGATTTCAAATATTGTTAATGGTTGCCTCAGCATGTTGCCTGTTGCTGCAGCCATTTTAGCTGATTCTTTCTTCGGAAATATTGCAGTAATCTTGACCTCTGCTTTTATTTCTCTACTAGTACGTCCAAGAGTTATTCTGTTTCATAAGTTCTTTCTTGTACATTAAGCTAACAAATTTACTAACGTGTGTTTTAAAGCATCGTTCTCTTGACTCTAATCGCATTTTTCGACAACTTGAGACCTCAACTCTGTGAAACTGGGTCACTCTTATGCCAATCACCATCAAAACTACAGCTTGCGATCTTGTATTCGGCCTTAGCTTTAGTGACCATTGGAAATGCTGGGACACGAGTGGCTTTGGCATCTGCAGGAGCAGACCAATATGAGAAACCTAAAGATAAAGGACAGTTCTTCAATTGGTACTTCGTCACGGTAAATGCAGGTGCAATTATTAGCGCCACAGCAATTGTATATACACAGGACAATGCTAGCTGGAAACTCGGTTTTGGTCTTTGCTTAGCTGCTAATTTGATCAGCTTCATTGTTTTCATCTCTGGGAAGAGATTCTACAAGCATGAAAAACCAATGGGAAGTCCCTTCACAAGCTTGATCCGTGTTTTCGTTGCTGCTATACTAAAAAGAAAGGCTGTGATTTCTTCCAAAGAAGAAGACTATCACTGGCAACTCAGTAAAGATGAAAAGACTTCTGTTGAAATGCCCTCCAAGAGCTTCAGGTCATAATGAAAAGTTTATATGTTCTTTACACTGAAATTTTGAACTCTAAGAGTTTTAATTTATACGTGCAGATTCTTGAACCGTGCAGCATTGAAGACCAAAGAGGAGTTAAATCAGAAAGACGGCTCAATTATTAACATCTGGAGGCTATGCTCAGTGAACGAAGTAGAAGATTTCAAAGCCATTCTCCGACTTCTTCCTCTGTGGCTATCTATCATCTTTGTTAGTACTCCCATAGTCATGTTAACAAGCTTGGTTGTACTCCAAGCTCTAGTAACAGACCGTGGACTTGGCCCTCACTTTGAAGTCCCGGCCGGGTCCGTCATAGCACAATGATCATCTCTGGATGCATCGTTATCATAATCAACAGCTGGTTTGCCTATCCAATGTACCAGAAGCTAGCCCATAAACCGCTTACGCTGCTTCAAAAAGTCGGTATAGGCCAAGTTCTAAATATCCTTAGCATGGCAGTCTCAGCATTGGTGGAAGCAAAAAGGCTAAAATCAGTTGAAAATGGTCAACTTATGTCAGTGCTATGGCTGTTTTTTCCCCTTGTTATAATAGGAATAGGGGAAGCCTTCCATTTACCGGCGAATATTGAATTATTCTATGGAGAATTTCCAGAGTCTTTGAGGAACACTGCTACTTCGTTGACCTCACTAGTAGTTGGAATTTCTTTCTATCTGAGCACAGCTTTGATTGATCTTATCCAGAAGACCACCAAGTGGTTACCAGATGATATTAACCATGGAAGAGTTGACAATGTTTACTGGGTTTTAGTCATTGGAGGAGTCTTAAACTTTCGATATTTTCTCGTCTGTGCTTGGTTTTACAAATACAGAAACCTACAAGATGATGATCACGACCAAGCTCCAAAAGAAGTTACAGTTTAAGACAAAACATGTTTCGTTCTTGTCTCCATGTCTTGAATCGATATCTCACATGCTCTGTGTTTTTGTTTGTTTACATTTTTTTACCAAGTAAAGTGTGTTTTTGTAAATTTACCACTTCATATATTAAACTAAATTTAGCAAATAATACAATCACCAACCTCATATTGGCAAAGGGACAATAGAAGATGAAATGTCAAAGTCTGAGTAGGTCCTGTTGGGACCACACAAGCTCATAACCAAATCACTGCACCATTATTGAGGATCCATTTTCTTATGCATAGTTTAACGTTTTTATCTAACTATATTATAACACACAAACACAAGTCAACGTATCTCCTGCTTCCTTTTATTTTCTGCCATGGGTGATTTAGACTCTGGTGATCTAACCAGCAAGCATGGTGGCTGGATAACTTTGCCGTTCATGCTAGGTCTGTTTTTTGGTTATTTGTTTTCTATGTGAACCTAAAACATAGAAAAATTTGATTGATGATTGGGAAGTTGTATATGGTGCAGTTACATTGTTAGGCATGTCCATAACTTCTTTTGGATGGAATATGAACGTGATTGTATTCTTGATCAAGGAATTTAACATCAAGAGCATCACTGCTGCTCAAATTTCAAATATTATCAATGGATGTGTCAACATGTTGCCTCTTGTTGCAGCCATCCTAGCCGATTCTTTTTTTGGAAACATTTCTGTAATTTCGGCCTCTACTTTCATTTCCCTGACTGTAAGTCCAACACTCATTGATTCACTTTTTCGTTTTGATATTGTTAGTGGTGGGCCTAGACGAGCTCAAAGCCCAAAACTAAGTTCGCTCAAAAGGACCAAGTAGTAGGGAGAGCTCGAACTGTTGGTAGTTTGAGCAGCTCGAGTTCTTAACAAAAAAAAAGTAGGACAATCCGAGGAATATCCGAAATGATTTCGGGCCATTAAAGCAGCCCGAGGAAAGATGGTGCAAGAAGATCCATCCAACATTCAAGCACCTATAGCAAAGAACGAGCTAGTTAGAATTGAGACTATTAAGCTGTTTAGCCATTCGATTCTTGTCTTTTCGTGAATTTGTTGTTGTAGTTAATTCTTACATTAACAGATATACATATCTTACCAGTTTAAATCAATTTTTCAGGGAATCTTTCTTTTGACTCTTATTGCATCTTTGGACTCTTTGAGACCTCAACCGTGTGAGACAGGCTCAATCTTATGCCACTCGCCATCAAAACTCCAGTTTGGAATATTGTATGCAGCCTTAGCTTTAGTGAGTATTGGATCAGGCGGGACGCGGTTTACTTTAGCATCTGCAGGTGCAAACCAATACAAGAAGCCTAAAGATCGAGGCAGTTTCTTCAACTGGTACTTCCTCGTACTATATGCCGGAGCCATTACTGGCACGACAGCAATTGTATATACACAAGACAATGTTAGCTGGAAACTTGGTTTCAGTCTCTGCACTGCTGCTAATTTTATCAGCTTTATTGTTTTCATAGCCGGGAAAAGGTTTTATAAGCATGAAAAATCCTTAGGAAGTCCATATACAAGTCTGATCCGCGTTCTAGTCGCTGCTACAGTCAAAAGAAAAGCTGTGATATCATCCAAAGACAAAGACTATCATCATTGTGAGCTCGAAAATGAGGCTAATACTACTCCTAATATACCATCCAAGAGCTTCAGGTGAAAACAAAAAGCTTTCCTAGTTCATGAAACTTAAATACAGAGCTGAAATAGATTTTAATTTGCAGGTTCTTGAATCGTGCAGCATTGAAGACTGAAGAAGACTTGATCCCCAGTGGTCACTCAATCAATAAGTGGAGGCTATGCTCTGTTCAGGAAGTAGAGGATTTCAAAGCCGTTCTCAGACTTGTCCCTCTCTGGGCAGCCATCTTGTTCCTCACTACTCCTGTGGCTGTACAAATGAGCTTGACTGTCCTGCAAGCGATGGTCATGGACAGTAAACTTGGCCCACACTTCAAAGTCTCTGCTGGATCTCTGCAAGTCATAGTACTCGTCTCTTCATGCATCTTTCTTGTACTAAATAAATGGATTATATTTCCCATGTGCCAGAAGCCGTTGACTCCGCTTCAACAAGTTGGGATAGGCCACGTTTTCACCATCCTAAGCATGGCGATTTCAGCCATTGTGGAAGCAAAGAGGCTGAAAACAATTGAAAATGGCCATCTTATGTCAGTGTTATGGCTAGTTCCTTCTCTTGTTCTAGTTGGAATAGGTGAGGCTTTCCATTTTCCTGCAAATATTGCAATATTTTATGGAGAATTCCCAGAGTCGCTAAGAAACACCGCAACTTCATTGACCTCATTGGTGATTGGAATCTGTTTCTATATAAGTACAGCTCTCATTGATCTGATACAGAGGACCACCAAGTGGTTACCAGATGATATTAACCATGGAAGAGTTGACAATGTTTACTGGGTTTTAGTCATTGGAGGAGTCTTAAATTTCTTCTACTTCCTTTTTTGCTCTTGGGTTTACAGATACAGAAACCTCAATGATGATGATCATATACAAGATCATAAAAATGTTACAACCTAAGTATGTACGGTTACAGTTTACTTTGTTGCCCTGTTTTCAATAAATAGACAAGTTTTTCGTGCATATTCATTGTAAATCATTACCGTTTGTGCTTCTTTTACCATTTGGAAAAGTTCTTTCTTTTTATGTTTATACATTGAATTACTTTAGAACTCAATCTTACAACAAAAGATAAATAAATCTTCTATAAAAAAAAAAAAAATCTACGACATACACGAAATAGCAAACGCTAAATAAATCTGCTACATACGGTAAATAAATCTACTACATACGAGATAAATAACCTACCACAAACGTAAAATAGATCTACAACTCACTCGCTAAATAAAACTACTACACACTAGAGATAATCTACCACAATGTAAATTTTCTTTTGTAGATTTATTTTTGCTAATGTAAAATAGTTTATCAATAACATTTTTGTATTGTTGTATTTATAACCAAATGAAATACGAGTAAAATGCTATAAAATTATATATTCTCAAATTTTGCACTTTTAGAGTAGTTAAATAATGTTTTTGAACTCAGCACTGTTAAAGCAGGTGATTTTTAGTTTAGTGGCAAACAGTAAGTCAACATGGTTAATGGGCTGACTCGCCAGGGTTAACAAAAAAAAATAATGATTTTGAACGGTTTTATCTCGTCACTTTTCTAATGTACACATATAATACATTGTAGGCTTACATAATCATTGATTTATTTATAAGTGTATCACTAAGTATATATGATGTGTGTAAATTCCTTTGTTAAAATATCAGTATATGTTTGCATCAAACTAATTTTTTATTATTATACTGTGGAATTATGTAATGATAGTGACAGTAATTTCTAGAAACAATAAAGAAAATAAATGTATACGAAGTCAACCACATATGGCTTCGTCCGCAAGTTTAAAGAATTGATTTGTGTATGTCACAAAGGCTTTATTTATTATTATTTTTTTTTTTTTTGCACAAAGGCTTTATTTAAACAGTAGGACTATCAAAGCTTTTCTTAATCACTTTCAAGTTCGTCTCTCAGCTTCACTCTTTGATTCTCTTCTTCTCTGTAATTTTTTTTCTTCACAAAGCTTTTATTGCAACTATGAAGCTTTCATCTCCTAAAATCGCTCCTCCTCCCAAGAGAGGCCGAATCAAGATTATCATAGCTCGCAACCTTCTCAATTGGGCAACCTCGACATGGATCCAAAACAACCCCTTTCTCGTGACAAGATGATTCTGGATTGTAAAATTTCTATTGTAAATAGATCTTGTATGTTGATTTCTTTTTTTTTGTAAATCTTTGTAAAAAATATCTATTATGTACCCGATTTTGATTATTGGGTGAAATTGTAACTACTGTAATTTAAGGTTGAAGCTGTAAAAGATATAAGTTTATATGAATAAATAAATATTTGTTGTTATTATTTACTCTTCATCGGCTTCTAGATTTGTCTGAAGTAAAAAATGAATAATCTTCGAATCTTAGCGAGAAATTCGCTGCGGCGGCGAGAGTTAAGTCTCCGATCACCGTCTCGTTTCTTCTGTAACCTCTCACCGGAATCTAATTGGTGAGTACTCCTCTCCCGTTGCTGCGTTCCTTCGTTTGCTCACTTTTGCCTCTCTACTTCTAATTCTGGAACGAAAAAGAAAAAACACAGTTCTTCTTTTGGCATTGCATTTGATATCGATGGCGTTATTCTTCTTGGTTCCTCCCCCGTGGGTGGCTCTCCTGGCGCGCTCCGGAGACTCTACGATGATTCCGGTATTTGCACTTTGTTTTCGGTTTATTCCTCTTAAAAGCTCTCCTTTGTGATTGAATCATCGAAACTGGTATTTTTGCTTTGAAATTGACTGCTATATTTCTGGTTTAAAATAAATGAATATCCCCTGGTATATTAGTACATATGAATCTCTTATTCCGAAATTTTAGATTGTGAACAATTTATGCTATAGATTAATTTAAGGCCAAGTACTGGTTAGGTTTAGTCGTGATCTTTTACTAATTTAATGAATCTAGTTGTCTAATTTTGTGTATAGTTGTACACTACTTTTGATGAGCTTGAGGTTTTTTTGCAGGTGCTTTGAAGATACCTTTTGTATTTTTGACTAATGGTAAGCCTTTGTTGTAAGTCTCAAAATGGGTCAAAGGAGTAATATATAGCTAACAGAACACTTGTCGTCAGTTGTTTTATTCTCATCTAGTGATTCTATTGTTTATAACAGGAGGTGGCCTGCCTGAATCTAAACGGGCCTCTGAGATGAGTCATTTATTAGGTGTTAATGTTTCTCCGTTTCAGGTTGAAACCTTGTCACATCACTTCATTTCCATTTTCTTTGTATAGATGTTACATTAATCACCAAGTTTGTTTCACAAACTGTAACAGTTTTGATGCACTCTCATCGACATGATCATGTTGCAGGTGGTACAAGGACATTCACCTTTCCGGAAACTAGTAAATAGGTAAGTTACATGATGAAACCATATGACAACTTCTGCCCTTACGTTTAAAGTATAACAAGACACATTGTTCAACAGTTGAAATATCAACGCTTATAAGTAGTATAGGGGTTGTAATGTGGATTATCAAATCACATAAAGCACAGGACTTTGCAAACAATAGTATAAGAAAATAAGGATGCACCAGTAGCCTTTGATTTTATTATTTTTATTCCTTGGGTTTTTCAGAATGTTGATTAGTGATATCTTTGTATCAGGTTTGGAAATGAGCTTGTTGTTGCAGCTGGAAAAGGGGAACCTGCTGCAGTTATGTCTAATTATGGTTTCAAGTAAGTTCAGGGGTCTTTCTTGAATTTTCTGACGTTCGTTAGGTTGTGTTTTAAACTTCTATAATTGATGATTATACATGCGCTTGGATTTTCAGAAATGTCGTTTCAATGGATGAATATGCCTCTTGCTTTGAAAACATTGATCCCTTGGAGCCATATAAGAGATTGATGACTGGGCATCATGGTAGCAAGGAGCCTAGATCAAGAGAAAATGTTTTATGCCAAAGAGTTCAGGCAGCGTTTATAGTTAGTGATCCGGTTGATTGGAGCCGAGACATTCAGGTTGGAATCCTTTTTGTTGTTCAACTTTACATGATTTTTCGTTAAATTCCAGCTTCACATCTGGATATTTCGGAAACTGATACTTATATGATACATATCCTCATTGTGTTTGTTGTGAACAAGGCTTAGCACACATTGCCTAATACTTAGCGAAAAACAGAGTTTCCTTTGTGTTTCCATATCACAGGGTCCATGAAAAGAAACAAAAACATACATAATTTATTTTTTTGTACTCGGCGTGAATACTAATTAATGTTGTCGTCAGGTTCTTTGTGATATTTTGCGAACTGGAGGACTTCCTGGGAAAGAAATTGGACCTCAACCTCAGTTGTACTTTGCCAATGACGATTTAGACTACCAGGTTCTTGTGAATCCATTGTTATTTCTCCATTCTTTTAGTTTACTATATGGGATTCTAAAGCATTGTGAAATAAAGACAGACTGCGTTTCCTACTGAACGTCTTGGCATGGGAGCTTTTAGAATCGCCTTGGAATCTATCTTCAACAGGTAATAACCCAAACTAACACACATCGTCCATATGACACTGAACATCTCTCAGATAACATGAGAATGGTCTAGAAAGGCATTGCACGATTGACTTCAAATTATATACATGCAGAATCCATGATAACCCGCTCGAGTACACATCTTTTGGGAAACCAAATCCATTCGTGTTCAAGAACGCAGAAGATGTTCTGAAAGAAATCGTTTCATCAACTCATTCCCATTCAAACCAAGGAAGTCACCGCTTCAGGACACTATATATGATTGGAGACAACCCTAAAATCGACATCAGAGGCGCACGACAGGTTTTGTGCTCTTTTTCTCAGACTAAAATTGGTTTTTGTCGCCACAAAATTCTGTTATAATCTTCTCTTAGGTCTTAAACAATTGGTAATTTGGTAAAAGTAACTCTCTCTGACAGGCTGGGACTCCTTGGTTCTCAATCTTGACAAGAACGGGAGTCTTCAAAGGGAAAGATAATCATGCTGAGTTTCCTGCTGATCTGGTAAATCACATCGTCACTTAAGCTTTTCAAAGGTTACTATTATTTCCGCAGGTTTATGGTAATATAAAACTGTTTGAACTTCTTCAGGTAGTTGACACGGTCGAGGAAGCAGTTGATTTCATTTTGGCAAGAGAGACCGCCAAACAAAGTTTACAATGAGCTATGCTACTCTCAATTTTTTTTACCCAGTTATGGTTTTATTTTTACGGCGACGCCGAAGAAATGGTGCAATAACCAAATAAACAGAAATTACTACACATTCATTAATGTGTGTAGAAGCTATTGTTACTTCTGA
Organism: Lepidium africanum; assembly: GCA_900406405.1. NCBI lineage: Eukaryota > Viridiplantae > Streptophyta > Magnoliopsida > Brassicales > Brassicaceae > Lepidium > Lepidium africanum. The sequence goes on from OVAX01000563.1 coordinate 16,191, forward strand.
ATCAATGGTTTCTCGACGATTGGAGATTTTATTCAACTTGACATATTTGTTGTTATTTTGGTAATGCTGATTACATTACTGGTAATAAATCGTTTAGATTCCTTCAATTATAGCTGTAACAAGGATCTGTGACAACATAGAAACATTCAATGACAACTTTCACATGAACAAAAACTCTGGTTACATCAGTTCGACTTCTCCACAATTGAGCTGAAATAACCAAAAACCTGTATCCCCATATGAATTCCGGCCAAGTATACAAGATGCTGCTGTTCTATATTCATCTTTCAAAAATGGTTGGTGATTTTTCTAGACTTTGCTGATACTAGTAAAATGGTCTACCAAACTAAGGTTTGGAAAAGTTTTGAGGACCAAATGTCTTCTTATATTTAATTCTACCATTAGGTGGCAGTGGCTGACCGATTCTGCGATTGTAGTCTTCCCACATACCCGCATGCATTGGTTCCTTACCCTTAAACCCACCATCAGGCCCACGGTGAATTAAATGACCATTTGCTCCAACAGTCAATGGGACTTGTGTATAAGGATCATCTAAGGACTGTTTATTCTTATGGATTCCAAACCTTGGAATTTCCCGAGACTCTTCAAAACCATAGCAATTCCCGACATACCTCCTCCGTTTTCTTCCTAGGTCTTCATACCTCTCTTCCTCTCTCCCATGACCTGTTCCTTCTATAGCACTGTAGCCATTTCCCAAAAAGGCTCTTTTGTGGTGATTTTCTACAGGGGGACTGCTGTACTCGTTCATGTAGCTGTTATGAGGTCGTTGTGGGTAAACAGTGGATGACGGCACAGTAGGAGGCTCCACAACAGTTTGTTGGCCAAACGACCTGCCAGCAAACATTCCATTAAAAAAAGGCACAGGAGGAGGTTCCACAAGAGCTTGTCGGCCAAACACCCTACGGTCTGGATGTGTTCCAACGATCTTGCCACTGAGCAACCGGACAGGAGAAGGCTCCACAGCAACTTGTTGGCCAAACACCTTGTGTTCAGGATGCATTCCAGCAATCTTGCCACTTAATGATGGCACAGGAGGCGGCTCTACAAGAGAATGTTGACCAAACATCCTACATTCGAGATATGTTCCAGCGATCTGGCCACCAAGTGATGGCACAGGAGGAGGAGACTCCACAGCAGCTTGTTGGCCAAACAACCTGTGTTGTATTCCAGCAATCTTGCCACTGAGTGATGGCACAGGAGGAGGCTCCACAACGACTTGTTGGCCAAACAGACTGTGTTCCGGATGCAATCGAGCAATCTTGTCATTGAGTGACGGCACATGAGGAGGCATCACAGTAGTTTGATGGCCAAACAATTTGTGACTGAGATGTCTTCCAGTGACCTTGCCATTGAGAAAGTCAAAGATGTCTTCGACGGTATTGTTAATGGAGTTGTATATCTTTTTGGCTCCTTCATCATTAACCCGCCTTGAAAGATTTTGAGACACGTCTATAAAGTCCTCAACCTATGATACACACCAAAAGAACTGAAGTTATAAGTGAAAAAGTAATTATGTAAATGTAATAATACTGAACAGAGTTTGTAAAAAGACTTTTACACTAATTGACCCAACAACAGCTTTGCGCCACTTTTTAGACATCCAGAGACCATTGAGCACACTGACGCAGAGCCCTTTCCTCCAAAGAAATTCAACAGATTGCAACTGCAGGACAGAAAAGCTTACTCGTTATTATAAAAAAAAACAGTAAAAGCAAGCATCGCAGACTTTTGTCGTCTATAATTGATGTTTGGGTTTAAATGTAATATATATACATATATATAACACCTTTATGAAAAACGTTGCAAACAGTCTACCCAGCGATTCCTGATTACGCCGTCCCCAGTTTAAGAACTTCTGCGTTCTTTTCTCGACATTAGGAGGATTAATTCCATCTGAGAACGACAACGACCATTTAATGTCATACAAAAAACCAAATAAGTAAAAGCAAGAAGAGAAAAGCATACAAAATGTTAATCATCTAAGGGTTCTGCTACTATCACAAACTTTAAAACAGAAAAACCAAAGAGACTTTGCTGATGTTGAATTAGCCAAATATCAAATAATCACCTAATTATAGAAAGTTCTCTTTCACTCTTACCTTTAAACAGAAAAGAGAATGGAGGCAAAATGGGAGGACTTTGTGTCTGCACATAATGTAAAAGAGAAACAAATTAGACTTTCTATGGCATTTAGTCATCCAACACTCAAAGTACCTAATATGCCTGAAAAACATCTGATCCGGTAGTCACATGCAACTTAAAATGATGAAAAGATAACCTAACACTTTTATCCAGTTTGCTTTTAGAGACTAAATCTATTCAACAAGTATAATGAATTAAACATATAAGAATGGAAAATAAATAAAAAATATCTCCCATTAAATAGCCACACGAACTAGCTACATGGCATACCGCAAGTCAATATTCTACCTAAAATGATAAACTATCTTTAAAATTGTAACTGGGATATTAATTGTACAGGGTTAGGTAGACATCCAACAAGAGTAACTTAGTTCATACCTGCAAATGAAAAGCGACTAGTGACGCTAAAGATACAGAATTCAAGGTTCGGTGTAGAGCACTGTTAACATCATGTGCTTGTGCCCAATGCTTAACCTGACATTTGTGAATAATCACATTAGTTCGTAGATTGACCACAACTACACATATCTATAGCCTAACTAACAAAATAAAAACTTCATGCTTGTTTGAATTTTGAATACTTCATCAATATGAAAACTATGGTTAACCATACAGTTAGTTCACTAAGATCTGGGAGGGTTCTGTGCTGCAACCTCACAGATTCCACTCTAATAGTAAAGATAAAACTGTTCTGAAAATTTAGTAAGCACTGGGAAATACTTTTGTTGAATTGAAAATTATAAAGAACTAAAGAGAGTTGATAGAAATTACAGCAACAAACTATATGTAACTCATAAGAAATCTTATAACCTAAACATTTCTAATCTTTAAAGAATTTTTTGTTGTTTTAAGTTGCGAACAAGAACACCTAAAATTCTGTTGAAACACACAGGTCATTACTGCTAAAGGATAAACGAAAGTCATTTAGAATAGAACTTAAAATCTTACCAACACACAAAGCTTTTGAAATCTATCATCAATTTGAGATATAATGCGTATAATCTGTGAATTCAAAATGCCATCTTTGTTATCGACTGACAAATCACATTCAATATCAGTCCCTTGATCAGTGAATTTGACAATTGGCACCCTAGCAGTGCAGATTAAATTAACATTCCTAACATGCCCTGCGCCTACAATAGAAGTTTAGGAAAAAAATTGTTATATTAACATGTCACTATGGTCTCATGTGATGATTTCCACATGGATTTTCATCAGAGTTTTTAAGATAGTGAAAAACAATAATGGGAAGTTAGCATACTCCTTAACAACTTCCAACGAAACGAAAGTATCAGTTATATTTATTTCATTCCCAATTTGGAATCAGCACAGCAACAATAGAACATTAATTAATCAAACTTACCCTCCAGAGAGCCAAGCTTGTCAGCAAATCTTTGAAGGATTTGAAGCTTCTTAGGACGAGAAAGTTCAGATGTTCCTTTACCAAAGTTAATGGATACATCCAAATCACTCTTTGGAGAAAACATATCCATCACAAAGGAACCATACGCCTCAAGAACAGGGATCCTCTCTTCTGAATTATCTAATAAACACAACATATAACACAACCTCGGTTGACTTTCGATATTGGTAGAGCTTAATAACATAAAAGCACTACAAGTAAAATTTGTATTACCAAAAATTTCTAAAGCCATAGCATTAAGGTTATTCACCAACTCCTTCCTAGTAACATACTCCGCAGAAACCGGTCGAAAAGCGCAGTAGACATCATTTAATACCTTATCAAGGTCCAGTAAGTGATAAGTATCAATCTTATATCTCTTTAATGCTGTGGTTTCAGAGTTCTTCACCTTCTTTCGAATCACTGATATATATAAACCAGGAAAAAATAGCTGACTGAGAATCTCTGTTGAACACAACACTAATTAAAAACCAAGAGAAGCATTCACCTTTACTCGACAGACATCTTTCCTCAGCCACATTACTTCTATATTCCATAGTATCTCTCTTTAAGAATCAAAAACCAAAAAGCCACTTAAAAAGTAGTAAACCTGTAATAATATAGAACCATTAGGAAGATACATTGAGAACAAAGAGCTGCATGTAAAGGAAGCCATTTTTCTAAGGAATTCGAGTCATGGTCAGGCTTAAGAGCAGACAAAGGAACCATTTTTCAGCATAGATTTGATAATGTTTTTATCAAATTGAAAGCTGGGGTTTCAGAATCCAACACCCACGAAATCAATTTTGAGAATTTAGGTAAAGATTCGCACCGATTTATGAGCGAAATTGCAACGAGTTAATCAGTAAATTGCATACGGATTTAGGGTTCCGTACGGAATTCGCGGCTCTGAGGCGGCAAGAGACGCAATTCTGAAAAACCAATTGTAACTTGAAAGCGATATAGACAAAAAGGGAACTGTCTCTTTAATTTTTATTTTGGGTTGGTATGAGATTCTAAGCAGATTGTTAGGGTATTTATACTTTGATTATACCTAGAGTTTTTGTAGTTTGAAATAAGTTTAATACTACTTGGAATTTTTGAATTGATTACCAAAACAGGAATAAGGAGGGATTTCTTTCTGAAATAGGGATTTCTCATTTTTGTGGAAAGACGAATTTGTCTTTTTCCAGTTGACAATTGGATTTCTTTCTCTGTTATTTTCAATTTTTCCTCACAGTTACTATAACTCCTCTATGGTTAGAGACGGTGGCGTTTCTTTACGGAGGTTAGTAATACATAGAGAACTCAACCAGACTCCAATTTGGGCTGTTGTTGTTGTCTGTACTTTCTGTTCTTATGAATGAAAAACTTCATAAAGTTGGAAGGTGCTTTTGAAAAAAGGTTGTGTTAAATTTTTGTCCTTTGTTTGGTTTATATGTACTAAATTTGAGGGTTTATTGGAGATGGGTTCTCTTTGATTCAAGGAAATGAATTGTTTTTGTCTTTGAAAATTTTGGGTTTATGTGCATGTATTGAAGTGAATATGTTCTTCATTTTGGTTCTAGGGGATCGGCACCAAAAAGTTCTTCTCGATGTTTTGGATAAGATTAAAGCAGGTGAAAATTGCTTTTGTTTACTCTTATGTCTCGAGTTTCTGAGCTTATTTAGTCAGAAATTTGACTTTTCTAGATATTTTCTTGATTATGTTTATGTCAATTCACTCCATTTTAAGTTCTTCATATGAATTGTTTTCTCTTTGTTGCATAGCTGATGATCCGTGGATTCATCTTTTCTTTCTGACATATGAACAAAACTACATTTTAAAGATTTGTGTTCTTTCACATGTTCATATGATGCTCATGCTGCCTTTTGAAAAGGAGGAATGTGATAAAGGGGAAAACCACAAACGACTCCATCAATTGCACATTCTTAAATGGACCGTGTCTGACCTCCTTGATTGGTATTTCAGGCTTTAAGATGTACATTGGCACTGCACTGACGGTTATAATAAGAATATCTTTCTTGTAATTCATCTAAAGTGTCAAAATAAAAATGTCTTTAAAGGATTCTTCATTCACAATCTTTTGACAAATTAGTTTTATTCTTTCCAAAATAATTTTGCTTGTCGGAACAAAGATTCAAGCGATATGACAAGAATGGCTCTCGGGATCACTGATTCTAAAAAGTTTCTCTTTTACCAAGCCTGCACCGAGTAAATAACCATCACAAGACCGGTGAGACTAACTGTCATGGTGAAACATATTACAAAGACTTCTTATCAAGTTAAGTATGTTCGAAGTAAAGAATCACTACAGAGAAATTTGTTTTGGATTATATACTAACTAGATGGTGCGTGCTGTGCACAAGATATATTTATGTGAAAATCAATATGAGTTTATCGTTTTTTATTTATTTTAATTTTTATATGGTTTGATTTATGTGCACAATAATATTTATTTTTCATTATTATCATGGTTTGATTTGTATATGTAAGTTTAATAATTTTAATATATATTTGATATATTAGAAATCGATTTATAATGATAACTGGTATTGTACACGAAAATTTTTTTTTCGATCTCTATTTATTTAGGTTTTAATGCGTCACAATTTTGTATATAAATCTTTTTGACTCGTGTCATTTAAGTTTTTAGACTCATGTTCATTTAAGTTATTTAAACTCGTATTCATTTAAGTTTTTTGATCCACATTCATTTAAGGTTTTAAACTCATATTCATTTAGGTTTTTAGATCTATGTTTAATATTTTGTGTTTGATATCATCGGTAGGATATATATATATATTTTTTTATTAACTAATATATTAACTAATTCATCAAGTATTTACTAATGTAAATATAGATGTAGTAATATTAGTCATTCTTATTAATCTAAATATACTTATAAATAATCATATTATACTTTACAAAAAAAAATTACATGCTCAAGAAGATTAACAAATTTTGAAACCAGTTTCTTCATGTTACAATGAATTTTATCACCCTATAAAATACATGAATTCATTAAAAATAATTCTAATGACCTTTTAATGCAAATAGATAAAATATTAGTTGCAAACCTTAAAATCACAAAGAATCTTAGCTTCAGTTCTCCAATTTTGTTTGCAGGTTTCAAAGAATATATTTTAGAAAATGACATGATAAACTCAAAAAGATCATGAGAGAAAGAGTATGAGAATCAGCTGCTGTTTTTGTTATGAATTTTTGTATTAGTCATAGGATGAGTCATCTATATAAACAATAGAATAGTATTTAACCTAATAGGATAATGAGCACAAATTTAAGATAAAATTGATTAGGGATATTTTTTTATGATATAAAATAAATATTAAGAATTAGTTATAATAAACTTAAATTATATCCAAATGTATATTTCCTTATAAACTTAAAATATATACTTGATTAGCCTATAAAGTATACACGTTGATATGTGAGATTATGTAAATCGTTTTGTTATATTATGTATAAATATTATCTAATTTAATATGTATTTGTAGATTAACAAAACTGAGATTTGATATAACTAATAAGATATTTAGTTTGTTAAAAGTTGATATCATTAGTTATTTAGTTTGTTAAAAATTGATATCATTAATTAGTATTTCATTTGGTTATCTTTTATTTTTTATTTAAAATAGTATTATGTGATTATAGTTTTATTTTATCATAATGTTTTCATAATAACAAATTTTCTACAATAATTCCTAGACCAAAATAAACTAATATAACATGGAGTTTAAGTCAATGCGACATTTTTATTATATAAGAGATTCAATTTATGTCATAATATACTTTACCAATGAAACATTTGTGCTTATCTTTAGTTTTAATTGTTATATATTTATTATATTTAATTGCTATATTTTTATATATTTAAATTACAACAATTTTTATATATTTAAATTAAAATAAACTAATAATATTATTTAGATAAAGATAATAATAATCAGTCGAAGAATCTTATCAAGCGATAAAAAATTATTTTTTATTTATTATAAGAAATATAAATCTGTTAACGCTACGCTTTTATTATATATAATCTTTTATTATATATAAAATATAGAGATATTTTTGTAAATCAATGCCACCGTAAAAAAGTGAAGGTACTCTGGTTTACCAATATATGGAAATCCCCACGCCAAATGTCCCCATTTCGGTAATTAACTCAAAGGTTTGTATATTTAATACAATTTTTTTTTTGTCAACTTAATATAAATATATTTTGAAATTACTTATCATAAGAATATTAATTTTGTATTTATAAAATCTTGGATTTTCTTAGAAGATATTTTAAGGTGGGGTTGTAATGTCTTAAGTAGCTATCACTGAATATGTCATGGATGTTTTTGAAGATTTGTACTATAAATAGCAAGGTTTCTGAAGAACTGAGGATAAACCTAAGTAAACTAAAGTCTGATATTGTAAAATCTCGTTAGTGATTCTTAACAAAAACAAATTATAGTAAAGAAGTCATTCCCAATCTATACCAAAAAAATCACAAAATCTAGATAGAATTTTACTAAGCTAAAGCTGATTAAATAACTTCGGTACGATTTTAACAAAACTAAACTCAATACATAATCTACGTTAAAACTATACTAAACCAACATCACTTCGAAACCAGGTCAAGTTCTGTTAGTTTGATAGTTCTCTCAATCTACAGAGTAATATTTGAGAAGAATGATCATGTATATTGCAATTCTGAACATGAACATTTATTATGATTTATTTAGTATACATTCTCATTTCTTTTTTGGACTCTCGGATAAGAACCATATATTGTAAAATTAAGTTCATATTACATCAACAGAGCGGCAACAGTTCACTAGATGGCTGAGAAGAAAGAAGCTTCAGAATATGATGACTTGTTTCGGTTGCCTACCTAGCTTTCCGAGAGCTTTATCCAGAGCAACAGGGAAGTCATCAAAAGCAACCAATTCGGTTCTGTCATAAGAAACCGAATGTTAGCTAAAACTTTTAACTGGAGAAACTTTCCGGGGAGTTAAAACATCTTTATTTGAGAGAAAGACTCACTCATATTTAAGCTTCCCATCCCGTGCAAGCCCGAGGAGATAGTCTATCATCTCTCTGCATTCTTTTACTTTACCTATACTCAACCAACTTTGCAGCCAGAATCCTCTCAAGGCCAGATCCTGTAGAACAATCAAAATATAACACAGTTCACTAAATCCATAAATCTTCAACAGCCAAAGACTTCCGAGTCAAGCAAAAGCAGAAAACCGGTCTATGTGCTTGACTAGATTGTCAATTATAAATGAAGACTTAGAATTACTACTCTAGGGAAATTTTGATGCCATTTGTCCGAACAATCTAGTGATTACCTTAAAGATGAAAGATGTGGTTGACACAGTGATTGGCTTTTTAGACATCCCACCATATGTTACCATGGTTCCTCCTTCCCTGAAATACTTATGTTTTCACAACCTTCAGCACAGTGGGAATTTATTCAACGAAAAGTGCACAAAACCCGGAAATGTTTACTACACCTGAGATATTTCAGCACAAGAGAGGCAGCATTGCCACCAACACAGTTGAACCCCAGAGCTGGTTCAGGTAAGTTCCCCTAAACCATACACAAACATATATTAATCATATTTATGCTACAAAAGCTCGAGTACTTCAGAAATTCTGCTATATAATTTGCCAGACTTAAATCTTACCAAAAGGCTTTTCACATTCTTTATATTCAACTGACTCTCCGAAAACACCTCATCTGCACCTAGAGTTTTCAGATGCTCTTTTGCTTCATCCATCCCAACCCTAAAATCAGTAGCACAAGACCTTTGATTGTTCGTAACAAATATTCAGATTCGTGATATATAAATAACCTGTCACGAATGATATTGATGGTACTGATGCCACGGAGTTTTGCCAATTGAATGACACATTGACCCACAATACTTGTTGCGCCATTCTGTACCACAGAATCTCCTGCTTCAGAGGATTACTTGATTAGAAGAAAAAAGCAAGGAAAAAGCAATTTTCAGAGACGAAAGAGACAGTCTATACCAGAATTTAAGACCACAAAGTCTTCAAGCATCCTTAGAGCTGTCAATGGATTAACAGTAATCGTCGCTGCATACTCCTTTGGACAAGTTTTATCGATTTTATGCCACACACTCTCTTCCTTCACAACATACGTCTGCCAAGTCCCTAGTCCAGAAAGATTCCCATTATGTTTCACAAATTAAAAATGTAAATTAATAAAATGTTTGATCGATTTGACACATCTTTTGTTGTTTCACTCAACATAACAGCCTTCATCAGTTGTCTAAACTCACATCCAAGTTTCCAGATTCCTTCTACGAATTGAGATTGGTCTGAATGACATAGGGAACACAATTAACAGTTCTACCTGAAGAAGGTGGAGATGGAATAACCCAATCACCCGGAGATAGACCATTGACCTTAGAGCCAACTGCATAAACTTCTCCAACACCTTCATAACCGCCAACCGCTGGTACTGGTGGCCTCACTGGATACACACCTAAACAATTATCATTTCCCAACACTGAAATGAGTATCTAACTCTTAGTTACTTATATCTAACTCATAGCTTAGACTATAAGAAAAAACAATACTAGAGAAAACTCAAACTTTGTGGCATTCTATATTCGATTCTCAAAGTGAATGTACCTGGAAACGATAAAGTTTAGGGATTCTCTAATTAACTAACTCCTGACTAATCAAAATTGAGAAAGTTGAGCTAACAAAAAATCATTCTAATTAATCGAACAAAAGAATATACTACTGGGAAAGAGAAATAACCTTCAATTCGATTGATATCAGAAGGATTGATCGGGGCTGCGATCATTTTAACGCATACATCGTTTTCTCTCACTTCAACCGGCGGTAGATTCACCAATCTGTCGTCACCAAAAGAGAAAATGAAAATCAATGGAGATTACATGTTCGTGGGTATATATGGACACACAGTGTACGTATATACGAACTTAGTGACAGAATCGGGAGAGCCATGCTGATCGTAGAGGACAGCTTTTGACGGTGGCGACATAACGGTGGAGAATGCTCTAACACGGAGTGTTGCTATTTCCCCGCATCGGTTCAATTTGATATTTACCGCCGACGAGAGCTTTAGAGCTCGGACGGCGACTGATTTCATCAACGCCGCCATTTCTTTCCTCCGGGCTCCGTCTTTCTCTTTCTTATTACTTAAAACAGAAATCGCGGAGAGTATATGAAACGACAACGTATTGGTCTACATTTTGGTTTTTGCATAAACCAAACTACAAATGAAATGTCTAACCCAAATCGAAATTTATCTGGTAAACCAATGAATTCAACCGGTATTGTAGGAAGGAATTTAGGACCATAAGAACATTGAGAAAAATGTCAATCAAACTATGAAAGGGTCAAAACAAACATTCAACTATCATATTTTCAAATTAAACCATATATTTTATGTTGACTTTGATTTAAACTCTTAACTTTGCATTGACCAAACCGATTAACCATATAATTAAATATAATTAAATGACTTAACATAAGTGATTATAGTTAACTTCCATTTAATAAAACTCTGCCTTTTCATATTAGAAAATTATTGCCCAATTCCAAATGGTTTTATTTGGTTATTTCTAATCTAAATCGGTTTACTGTATTAAAATCGGGTTTAATTGGGTTATGTAATTCATATTCTTCATGGAAGGAAGAAAATAAATGTTTTTTAAAATTCACATAGATTTTCAAAGATTAAATAAAAGATAATTTCTTTCTCCAACGTCACAAACATAATTCTCAAATTTTCTCTTTCATGTTTTTAACCCAAAATCGAAGTCATAATTTTCAAATTTCTCTCTTTTGTTCTAGATGAAAACTTATGACTTTGAGTGACAAGGAGAAAACATGTCCTTTAAATTGATAACTACTTGGTGGTAGTTCTTAAATTTGTCTCAAATTCATTGTTTGTCTCTTTCAAAGCTTTCATTTGCTTAAGATTTGTAGTAAAAATAAAAATCTCAAATGGATTTTTATGCTTGGGTTCATGAAAACGTGGCCTTCATTGTCGAAGCTTTAAAATCATCACATCTTATTTCTTATATGAATCTTCTCACTTTTTGTTACCAATTTCTCCCGGAATCAAAGACCCTTTATTCTCAAACCAGTTTTCAGTTGTTTCCAATAAAAAATGAGAAATCTAAATCGAGAAATCAGGGTTCATCCTTTTAAAAATCCAGATCAATTTGGGGATAAATCTCTATTTCTTTTGAAACAAAACAATGAGTTTTCGTTAATAGAGAATCATTGACGGAGATAGTCATTTCCGTTAAGTTTTATATTTGTTTTGTTGACCCACCACAAAAAATTATATCACTCATTCTCTCTTTCACTACAAGAAAACATATTTTATTGTGACCAAAATTTTAGTCAACATAATTATGACCAAAAATCTATCAATTCTTGACGATTTAAATATTTGGTCATTAAATAATCAAAATATTTTGACTAATCGATATATTATCAAAATATTTTGACCACTTTTTGATGATAATATATACACTACTAGAAAACAATTCAACTTTGACCATGATTATAATCATAAATTGGTCAAAAACAGTTGTTTTGATTAATTTTTGATCAAAATGAATAGTCAAAAATCGTTGGTTGAAAATTTATATTGGTCAAAAATTAATCAAAAACAGTTTTTTTGACCAAATTATGATTATAATCATAGTCAAAGTTGAGTTATTTTCTAGTAGTGTTTTCTTCTCTCATGTCGCCATTAATATCTCCTTAAGAAACTCTTTTATTTCTTTCCTTTAAAATTGAGATCAACGATTTTAATAGTTTCTTTCTCTTTCATGTTAAAGGAAAATTGTGAATTTATTCAAGATTTGGAGGTTAAATTATGGTTATAAAAAATCGGAATTGAGATTTTATTATCGATTAAGGTGGATCTTTTCCCCTAGGTTCGATGTCTGGGAGTGTGGATGTATGTGTAATGTTTTTCGGTTTGGCAAGTTCAAATTGGAATTGGGAATTTCTATTTGGAAATCTTTCAGGAAACGAAATTTATTCTAATCGTGACAGATTTGATTTGTAGATTATTACGGATTCTAACTCTTGTTTTGTGGGATTCTAACTTTTTTTTTTTGTCAAAGATGGGATTCTAACTTTAATTGTCTTTTATTCTATAGATTCGTTACAATTATGTAAATTTTCAACGACAACCAAAAATTGGGGTTGCAGATAAGCTTTAAACACCTATGAAGAAGATGAAGATGATTTTACCGATAACTATTAAGATAACCAACAATTATTTATGTGTCATATAATTATTATCTTAACAGACAACTCAGCGTCTTAACCTGCACTCGAGTGAAAAAACCACTTATAAGTTATGAGTATATAAGTATGCAAAACAAAGATATAACGGGTAAAAAAATTATTTACAGTCAACTAATTTGTGTGCATTAGAAACAAAGTGACAGAACTTGCTGCTTAAGAACCCCATATTCTAAAAGAAGTACAATAAACAGAATTATACACAATCAATACACTAAAGCAGGTAATGAAGGCCAGTTATGCAATATGTAGGGGATCACGAATCTTCAAAAATCATGTGAATGTATATGTTAGGGAATGAAGGCCAATTGTACACAATCAATATACCAAAGCAGTAATGAAGGTCAATTATACAGTAGGTAAGGTATCATGAATCTTCGAAAAGTAGGTGTTAAATTATTTGTTAGCTGCAAACATATATGTTAGCTGCAAAATTAGGTGAAAAAAATGTCGGAATAAAAAAGGACAAGAGTTTGAAAAATGAAACACGCTTACACAGTACATGACATATAAATAAGCATAACAGTGGATGGTCATAGGTTGTTTTGTACAAACACAGAGAACAATATCTTGCAGTGGCACTCAAGCTTGTCCATCTCTTCGCACCTTCCTGAATCATATGTAGCATGTGATTCACCTTCTCATCGATTGCTTCATCAGACCATATCAGGTCTTCTTCTCCAGGACAACATATTCTAGTGATATGATGGACTGGAAGTTAGCCTTTAAATCAGATCGTAACAGAACAATATATTTAACTGTAACTTAATTATTTTACAATAACAAGAATGTTTTGCATATAACTTATAACATTACCTTGCACTGCATGTCACTTTAAATTATCTTTACAGGCACAACAAATTTTTATGATAACAGAATTGTTAACTGCAATCACATAATGTTTTCTGCCAAGTAGATGCTTTAACAAGTTAGAAGACTCCACAATTATCTGTTGCTTAAAAAGATCAGTTGACAAAAAGTTTAACTGCTAACTCAATGTACTTTGTGAACCAGTTAGAAGACTACACAATTATATGTATGCAAAACAAATATGTATTGGATAACTAATTTATTTGCAGTCAACCGATTCGTTTGCATATATCATTAGAACTAGTTGAAGAAATTACTCCTTAAGAACCCTTGATTCAAAACTAAGTACACATAACATAAATAAGCACAATCAATATGCTAAAACACATATTCATGCCTAGTTATGCACTAGGGGCGGAAGTACAAATCTTCGGAAATCATGTTCTAACTCAGATTCAGGCCCAATTATGTTAGTTACACAATTATGCGGTTATCAGGTTTTCATCTCCGGCTACAGAGAAGTCTGGTGAGTTGATGGACTATACGTTAAACACAAATAAAAGTTTTGTGATTATTATGTATATAAGTATGCAAAATAAATATATATCGAGTAACTAATTTATTTGAAGTCAACTGATTTGTTTGCATATATCATTAGAAAAAAAATTGAAGAACTTGCTGCTTAAAAACCATTGATTCAAAACAAAGTACACATAACAGAAATAGACACAATCAATACGCCAAAACACATACTGAAGCCCAGTTATACAACACGGAGGCAAGCACGAACCTTCAAAAATCATGTTCAATCTCAGACTCACCCCTATGTCAGTTACACAGTTATGTGCTTATCAGCTCTTCATCTCCAGCTACAGAGAAGTCCTATGAGATGATGAACTGGTCGTTAGACTACAAATAAAAGTTTTGCGGTTATTATGTATATAAATATGCAAAAAGAAATATGTATCGGGTAGCTAATTTATTTGAAGTCAACTGATTTGTTTGCATATATGATTAGAAACAAGTTGAAGACCTTGCTGCTTAAACTCACTAATGATGAACACCAAAACCCATACCACACCCAGAAATCAAATGAAATAAGATTCTAAAACTCACCAACGAAGAATGCCAAAACCTAAACCACACTCAGAAATCAAACAACAACACATAAACCACACCTAATCTTCAGAGCAAACCAAAAATATGACAAATCAAACAACAACAACACAAACTACGTTTGACGGAGCACATCTAATCTTCAGAGCAAAACAAAAATCAACAAATCAAACACCATAAATTATATAAATCACAAGATTCTACTCCCTAAACAACCTTGAACACTGATACCATACCATGGCAGATGAAGCAAAGGATAAGGAAACGCTACTTTCTCCTCCGGTGAACTCACCTCTGCCGTGAATCACTTCACTGATGCAATCAATTTATCTCAAACCAATCACTTCATTGACGAAATCAATTTAGTTCTAACCAACAAATTAACTTATATCCGATCTGGTTTCATCAAATTTGCAATAACAAGAAAAGCAAATCCAATATTCATTTAATTTCAAAAAATCATTTAATTTAGAGACCAAAATTTCCTCTGGTTTTTAAGATCAAAACTTTGTCAAAATCCATTTGATTTAAATGGAAACAGAGAGCGAGATAGAGAAAAGTTATGACTATGGAAGGCGTGACAATGAGGGAACAAGAGATTGAAAAAAGAAAAGAAAACAAAATATGGGTTTATGAGAGAGAAAAAAAGATCAAACGTGAAAGGAGATTCAAAATGGAGAAGAGATAACAAAAAGTGAAAGAGAAAGGTGGAGATGAGAGAGATATTGAGAAAAGGGGTATAAGAGTCTTAAATTTGTGTATAGAGAACCTAGGAATGTAGACTTACTCTAAAACTAATTTTGATAAACTTTTATGTTATCTAGTAAAGTTTATCTTCAAAAAAATCACTTTTCTTACTATTCCATTTGTTAAATTTTTTTTTTCTTTTTAGTTATCTGTGCTAAATTCCCTTTAGAATATCTTAGACATTTGTTGAAATATAATGGTATAATGTCATACTTGTATTTTAAACATTTTGTTTCTTTTTGGTTTTCACGTTAAATTTGTAAACTTAACTTGCATAAGTCAAGACCAAAGTATAACAATGTTCCTGAGAATTAGGGACGAATCACTTCACAAAGAATTAGGGACGATTGTATTACGACAAATTAGGGACGAATATAATTAATTTAGATTTTATAATATATATATATATATACTTATAAAATATTAATTAGATTTTAAAAAATAAAAATAATTCAAAAATAAAAATAAAATTCATTTTTAAAATATTAAAAAAGTTTTTACAAAAATATTAATAAGCACATTAAAATACAAAATATTTAAAAATAATTTTAATTCTATGATTAAAACTAATTCCATAACTAAAACTAGATAAGCATATAAGTAAACTAGAGAGATAGGAACTTGTAAAGAGAGGTGAGAAAAAGAGAACTGAGCAACGAGAGGAAGAATCGAGTGGCTGTTTATATAGAATTTGTAAGCATTGTAAATTCATTGTAACTTACGAGGATGTTACGACGAATTCGTCGTAACTTCAATGGGAATCAATTCGTCCTAAAGGTATTGGCAATATATTCGTCGTAAACTCGTTGGCAAAGAAGACAAAGAAAAGTAATGGTGAGAACTAGGGCTTTGGATGTGAGTAGTGAAAGAAGGAAGCATGGTTGTGTGTTGGGGAGTGAAGGGATCAAAGAGTTCATAGCCATTGGTGTTTAGAGAAGGAAACATTAGATTGAAGAGAGAAATAGGTTAACAAAAACAGAATCTTCTTTATTCTTTTTTCACTTAAGCCTTTTGGTTCATTAGTGGGTGTGATGCTTGTGCTATAAAGGTTGATACCTAGAGGAAGATGGACAAAAGATACTCTGGAAAGTATAAGCTCTTAAGTACGATAGGATTCTCTTTATCATAACTAATTTATATAACTACATATATATACCCAATACCTCCGTAATTGAATAACTTAAAAATCATTTGTCATAAACTTGTCCGAAACTAATTTATATAACTACATATATAACGAATTCGTCCTTAACGAATTACAATATTATATTCATCGTAAACTCGTTGGGAAGCTCTAATATTCTCGTGTGTAAGACCCTAAATTATCTTTTTAAATTTATATCGAATATACGACGAATTCGTCCTTGCAAATTTGCAATGAATTTCCAACGAATACTTACAATTTAGGGCTTAGAGTTTAGGATTTAAGGTTTAGGGTATGGCTGATGGGTTCCTCATAAACTCGAATCTAAATACCATATATTTTCCAACGAAGTTACATTTATTCCTCAGTAAGTCGTTGTAAATTAGATGGTTGTATTAGCAACATGATAAAATTTGAATTTTGGTTTTTATTAAGTATTCAAATTGTATTATAATGAAAGTGTAAACTCGAATTCGATTTTAATTTAACTATCTAAAAAAACATTTAGAAATGTTATTAGTAAGTAAAACATATATATAAGTGTATGTGTTTTAATAAGTTAGGTGATCATATATATGAAACACACATATATATATATATATATCAGAAAATTATTAATCTTTATTTTCATTATTTGATTTGTCAACCATGGTGCAAAGTACATATATTTCGTTTACTGACTTCCATTACAAGAAAATGACACATTGGTAGCAGGCCATTGTAGCACTAATTCACAAACTGCTACTAAAAGTGTCAAAATCGGATTCCCACTCGTTCGTAACATTTAATTAGTGCGAGGGAAAAAAGTTCATTTAACAAGATTAAAAAAATGACTGTTGTAGCTAGAAAGTGAGTTTGGAGGCAAAATACTTAGTCATTTTTTCATTTCTCTATCATTATTTCTGTTTTTCCGCCATTGTTCTTCTCGAACATGCAAAGCTCTTTTGCCCAAAATTTCTGAATTCAACAATCTTTTGTTTCTCTCAAACCTTAATCTTTATCGATCTCAAACCTCAATTCTTGCTATAAACCCTCAACCTCTTTCTGTAATTGAAAATCAGATCTTGTGTCGTCTCCGCCACTCTCGTCGTCATCTGCAAAATTCAGGTGAAACCCAGTTATGATTTCTGTAGTTATGAACCCTAGATTTAATTCCTCATTCAAAGTGTCATCGATTTCTCTGATTAATTTCAATAACCTCTCATTGCAGCAAGATACAAAGCCATATAGATCTGTTTAAAGGATCTAACAAGAACATAAGCAAGAGAAATTCAGGTTATACATTTTTTATTTATGTTTCTTATTCGTTGCAAATTTGTAATTTATTTTTCTGCATTTTAAATGAGTACATTCGTGTAATTGATTTGCAGATTGGGACATGTTCTAACTATTGGAGTTTTGAAGGTATCTTTCATTGGTGAAGACGACTTGAACTCTTAAAACCAATCTACAAGAGCTTTTAGAGGTTATTCTTCTCATCCAAATTCTAGTCGTTTTCATTTGGTTTAGTATGTATTGTATGTGTTTTTGATTGATTCCCACTTTTAAGTCTCTGATTGATTTACTAGATGAGTGATTTCTTGCTGTAAATATGAATGACAATGTGTCTGTTTGGTTGTCTGAGATATTCTTATGGGTTTGTTTTGTTTTGCTTATGGATTAGAACTTAAAAATGGTCGAAAAGTCATGGGTTCATCTTAACAAGTAAGTGAAAACAAAAACAAAAAACTTAGTGGTTTAATTGGGACGTAAGAGAGTTTAAGGTTGGTCATTATTTTTTTTTCATCTGAATTCACTGAAGAGCTGATCCTCATTATGAGAGAGGTGTTTGGGACTTTGTGAGGTCAGTGGGTTCAGATTTAGGGGAAAATAAGATGATCATTTGTCCATGCATTGACTGTCGCAACATAGTTCGTCATTCAGTCGGTGTTGTTGTTGATCATCTGGTTATGAGGAGAATGGATTGGAGTTACAAGATGCAGAAGGATTGGTATCACCATGGAGAAGTGATATCATGGACTAAATGCAAAAGCAATGAAAGTCTGTGGAAACTAGAGATTTCAGGGTTATATGAAGCGGCTGAGTTGCTAGATGAAGAGCTGGTTAGGGAGGTTGAGTTAAGTGAGGATGATGACGGTGAAGATAAGCAAGAAGATGATTTTCTTGCAAAGTTAGCTGATGTAGAAACACCCCTATACCCAAGTTGTGAAAGCCATAGCAAGCTCTCAGCGATTGTTTCACTCTTTAGGTTAAAAACACAAAGTGTTTGGTCTGACCAAAGTTTCGATGATTTGCTTCAGGTTTTGTCGCATATGCTACCAAAGGATATTGTCTTGCATACATCCTTGTATGAGGTGAAAAGGTTTCTGAGATCCTTTCACATGGGTTATGAGAAGATAAATGCTTGTGTGAATGACTGCTATCTATTCAGGAAGGGGTTAAAAAAACTAGACAATTGTCTGAAATGCAACGCTTCATGCTGGAATATAAACTTGCGAACTGGTGATGTGATGAAAGGTATTCCACAAAATTTTCTTAGGTATTCTCCATTAATTCCACGTTTGAAGAGGATGTTCAGGTCATTGGACATGGCGAAAGACTTAAGGTGGCATTCTAGTAATAAGAGCACGGATGGAAAAAGCTGACATCCGGTAGATTCTGTGACTTGGGATCAAATGAACGACAAATACCCGACATTTGCCAGTGAAGAAAGGAACCTTAGGCTTGGACTCTCCACATATGGGTTCAACCTTTTTAGTATAAAGAATATTAACTATAGTGCTTGACCTGTTTTGCTACTCAATTACAACATGTCACCTGAAAAGTGTATGAAGGAAGAGAATATCATGTTGTCATTGTTGAGTCCTGGTCCAACACAACCTGGAAATAATATTGATGTGTACTTGGAACCCCTTATCGAGTATCTAAACCATCTGTGGGAAAAAAGAGAGTTAACGTATGACGCATTTAGTCACACTACTTTCACATTAAGAGCAATCCTTCTCTGGACCATTCAGGATTTTCCTGCATATTGCAGGTTGTAAAGTCAAGGGCAAAATGGGTTGTCCAGTGTGTGGAAAACACACAGACAGTATGTGGTGGAGTAATTGTAGGAAGCATGTTTATATGTCCCATCAGAAAGGTCTACCTCCCACACATGCGTATAGAGGAAAAAAAGCATGGTTTGATGGTAAAGTTGAGACTGGGAGAAGAGGTCGGATTCTAAGTGGTCATAATATATACTAGTTACTCAAAAATTACAAGAATAATTTTGGAAATGTGAAATTCTCTGGAAAGATGAGGAAGATGAAAGATTATGTTGGTTCAGAATCCAATACTAATGATGAATCCAGTGAACCAAAGGAGGAGGAAGAACCAGTGGACGAGGAGGAGCTATCTAGATGGAAGAAGCGGTCAATCTTCATTAATTTGCCTTATTGAGAGGTATGTTTTTAATTTTGCTTACTATCTATCTTTTAAGAATTGATCTAATTAAGCTCTTCATAACATTGTTGTCTCTTATATGTTTTTTTTGTCTAGGACCTGCCTGTTAGACATATTTTAGATGTGATGGACATAGAGAGAAATGTTGTTGCAAGCCTTGTAGCTACACTATTGCATTGTGGGAAATCAAAAGATGGTCTTAACGCTCGAACAGATCTGGAACTACTTAGCATTAGGAAGGATTTACATCCTGAAACCCGTGGGAAAAGAACATATCTTTCTCCAGCTCCTTGGTCTTTATCTAGCACAGAGAATAAAGTATTCTGTAAGCGTCTATTGGACTTCAAAGGTACAGATGGCTACTGCTCAAATATATCAAGGTGCGTGAAAGAAGAATGTAAGATTCAAGGAATGAAATCTCATGATTACCATGTCTTGATGCAATAGCTATTTCCTGTTGCTATTAAAGGTATCATCTGAACTCTTTCAACTTTGTATGTTATAACATTGGATGAAATATCATGTTTTTTTCTATTTAGGTTTATTACGTAAAGGTGTTAGGATAGCTATTGGACGCCTATGTGCATTCTTCAATCATCTGTGTCAGTGAGCTGTTGATAGAGAGACAATTTCAGTAATGGAAACTAAAATTGTCGAAACTCTTTGTATGTTTGAGAGGTTCTTTCCTCCAAGTTTTTTCGATATAATGGTTCATTTAACAGTACATCTAGGTAGGGAAGCTCGGTTATGTGGACCAGTCCATTTCCGTTGGATGTACCCATTTGAGAGGTACAACTTATAACTATCTAGTTATATCTTATATACTCAGTAATCATGGTATTAATCTTCAATTATCTTTGTTTGCAGGTACATGAAAGTTCTTAAAGACTTTGTAAGAAACCCTGCAAGACCAGAGGGTTGTATTGCTGAAGCTTATCTTGTTGAGGAATGCATGAGGTTCTGCAGTCAGTTTTTGAAAAACTCAACAAGTGTTGAGGAGAAACCTGATAGAAATACTGAGTTTATGAGCAGCTCTATTCTGCAAAGTCGTCCAATATCCAGAGCCACTTCTTGTACTCTTATTAAGAATGAGAAGAACATTGCTCATCTTGCTGTGATTCAGAATATGGCAATGGTGGAACTTTATGTAGAGTAAGTTCTTCACATTCTCTTTTCTTTTTCTGTTTGTATTTCCTGCTGAATCTTGCTATATACACTTGCTAATACTTTCTTTTTTCGGTTTAAGCATGCACTTACAACATCTACAAGACAGTAGTGAAAGATGTAGATGTGATGTGACAACGTTATGGAGTACGCATAGTCAAAAATTTGCAAAATGGTTAAAAGAACAGGTAAGTTCTTAATTTGAGATACTTTTTAGTTTTCTGGTTTTATGTTGAACACAAAATTGTCTTCAATATATATTGACGCTATACATTTTTTTTACTAGATACCTCTAAGTTCAAAAACACACGAAAAAACACTGAAGTGGGTGGCCTATTGTCCTCGGGTTAAAGCAAGGTCTTACACGGGCTACATAATTAACGGGTTGCGGTTTCACACAAACTCAGTTGACAGGCAAACTCAGAATAGTGGGGTCTTAGTTGAGGACATGGCAATGTGTAGAGCTAGTGCAAAGGACACCTCTCATATGGTTGATTTAGTTTCATATTGTGGCTAAGTGGTGGAGATTTTACTACTTGATTACAATATCTTCTACGTTCCTGTATTCCGCTGTCATTGGGCAAACAGAGGTAACAGAGTGAAGGTCGAAGATGGCTTCACACTTGTCAACCTCGCCCAAAATCAAGTGTCATTTGCAAGAGATCCGTACATCCTAGCCTCTCAAGCAAAACAAATTTTTTTATTCTAGAGTAGGTGAGAATTCCAGTTGGTATGTAGCCATGAGATGTCCCACAAGAAGATAGGTGATGAAGATGCTGAAGATGGAAATGCAGATGTTGGGCCATTGCCAATTTTATTGGACATGGATATTGCTGATGTGGTTGATGAATCTAGAAATGCATGAAGTGTCTGTGAAGGAATTTATGTTTGAATTCAATCTGTTTTGGATTGTGGATATATGATTGCTTAGAATGTCATTTTTTGTCACTTTAGGTTTGTTTGACTTGTTTGAGAGTGTTGTTTGCTTTGCTTTCTTTGTGTGTATCTCCATATTTGCGAGTCCATCTATCGTGATCAATATTTTAACAAATTATTTTTTTTTTTTGGTTAAGGTTAATTGAGATGGGAAATCAAAGAAACAAGCATGGATCAAAAAGGACCTCTAATGGGGAAGAAGGACATAATGAACTAGTAGAGGAAGAAGGAGTTAAAGAACTAGTGGAGGAAGAACCAGTGGAGGAAGAGGGAGATAAAGAAGAACCAATGAAAGAAACCTTACCTGAGACAGGTGCATTTAAAGAACCAAAGCGTAAAAGAATACGAGGACTAACTAGGATGAAACACATTGCCAAGGATCCAAATGAATGGGAACATGTTGACTTCACTGATATGGGAGAGCCTTATGGTCTAGAGTCAGTGGTTTTATCATCGTACTTGGGTATGTTAGTATGTGAACATGTTCCAATTGTTATCGAGAATTGGAAAAAAGTTAGTGATGATATCAGAATTGTTCTGTGGAAATCTATTCTGGTAATTTGAGTTCTCTTTTACATATGTTAAGTTTAACTAGTAAATGATTGTCACACATTATTAATTAGTATTTTCATTTCAATGCAGGCAAGGTTTGAAGTTGATGAAGAGTACAAAAAGACTGATGTGTTTAAGCAAATGGGAGGTCTATGGAGATCATCTAAATCACGCCTGGTGACCAAAGTCATAGAAGCTGCAACAATGAAAGCTAGGTTGAGTCTACGACCGAATAATGTGCTTTTGTCACAATCAACTTAGAATGCAAAAACAGGCAACACAGGTGGATGGAAGCGATTCTGTCACAATCAACTTAAAATGCAAAACTAAAGAAACAGAGAAAACATGCATAAAAATAACTAAGTTAAAAACAACAATGAAGCAGAAACACATTAAACTTGAAAACAGAGACTAAGTAAAAAAATTATAACAGAGTAAGCAAACAACAGAAACAGATGGCGAGTTGCAGTAATGAAAAAAAGATGGGCTTGTGAGGAGAGTGAAGTCAATGAACTAAGCAGAAATCTGGGTAGTGATTTTGTCTAACAACCTAAGTAGGCAAGCAGTGAATCAAGATACTAAGGTAAACAAGCCACTCTCGTGGTCATGAAATCTTAGCTCAAGCGCAATCCTAACCCAATCTCTTGGTGATTACACGCCTGGGCTGGCATTAGTAAGCTTATCCTACATGACCAACTGACTCACTGATCATCCAATCTCTTGGGCCATAATGAATCAGTCCTAAACTGAACGTAAGCCAAGCATATCATCAAACATCTCTCGAGCAGAGATAGCCTACGAATTAGATTTTGAGTGATCAAGTCAAAATAAGCATGAAGAACATTCAATCTAGCACAACCTATGACAATATTCAAACACAAACATCACAAACCCAGAAAACCGCCCAGATCTACTTTATCTCCTCACTAAGCCCTAAGAAATTTACTCACTACTCATAGAATGAAGAACAACAAACCCAGAAAAGATGATTAAAGGCATAAAGAAAGAAACGAAAACGAGATCTAACAACCTAAGGTGAGATTCAAGCAGAAATCATGAATTCATGAGAACAGCAAGAATAATAAGAAGAAGGCAGAAAATTTATGGAATTAACTTAAAGAGGAAAAAACTAGGTTAAAACTTGGATATCTGTTTTTTGCTAAAACAAGGGTTTTTGTAAGGCTTAAAACATGGAAGCCCTAATTTTAAGTCAACAAAAGTGAAGAATCAGTCAAATAAAATGAAGTCGGTCTAAGTTGCTTCAGGTGTCTGGCGAGTTGAAAGGGTCGAGTTCAACATACTTCAGCTCCAGCAAATGCTCAATCTGGGCCGCACTCGTCACACACCAGCGAGTTGGAGTGGCTCAGCTTCAAAAACATGAATTCTGGCTAAGTCTGGAGTGTTGAACTCGCTAGTGTCAGGTGAACATTGGTGGCGAGTCCAGCTAAGAAAATGTGAAAATTGGCTAAGTCCTTAAGCTTGGACTCGCCAATGCATGGCGAGCTGAACCTGAAGAGTTCAGCTAAAAAGTGTATTTTTGGCTAAGTGTGGAAACTAAACTCTTCAGTGATGGCTGAATGAGGCTGCGAATTGGAAATCTGGCTCAGGATTTTGGCACTCTACACTCTGACTGGCTTAAGCTCTTCAGTTTCAGGCCTGACTTGTAGTCTTCAGGCTTGTTTGCTCCAAAATGCTCTGAATTGACCCAAAGTGCTCCAAATTGCTCCAAAGTTCCTGAAATGCTTCAAATGCTATGCAAATGCAAGAATGATCCTAATTGGACTCTAAAATGCATAGTATGGAATGTGAATGAATGCAAACAAATGCAAACTATGAAACTAAAATGGGCAAAATGCATGAATATCAACTAGTCACGAGTTTAAGGTACTAACTTATCTCTGTTTTTTGGCATATGGTATAGCAACCTTTAACTTTTCCATTCTTTTTCAGGTTATCAATGATTCATACAAGGAAAGAAGACGAAAGCAACCTCACACTTGTGGGTGTAAACGAATGGTAAGAGTTAGAGAAGATTTGGTAAAAAATAGCCAAGAACCATCTAGGGTGACTAGGCTAAGACTTTGGGTCAAGTCACATACTAGAAAGGATGGTACCCCTGTAAACGATATTGTAGCTAAAATGATTGTAAGTTCTGATTATTCTATTAAAAAGAAATTATAAAATGGTTGTGATAGTTTGTTTTGTGCTTATGAATATGTATTTGAGTTTACAAAGACAAGCATCACAAATAGACATGGACAGTCCTCAGGAGTTGACAACAACGAATCCAAAGGAAGATATGCTTGCACAGATTTTGGGACCTAATAATACAGGTAGATTGAGGGCAATGGGTATAGGCATAAGCTTGACCAAATTCGCATATTTTTAAGTAAAGAACGATTGTATGGCTGCGATGGAAGAAAAGCAGTTTCAATTGCAGAGATAGGTTGAGGACTTACAGCAAGTTATTGCCAAAATGATTAACCAGGTTAGCCTATTTTGTTTACATTGATGCACTAATCATTACTCTGAGTTTTATCAATAGAATGATATATGACCATTCTCTCTCATATACCAGAATTCACAACCTGATGTTGGTGAAAACTCGATTCATAGGGTATGAATTGATATCCTCTAACTTCTTATATCTTTGTAGAATTCTATTTATAAACTGATTGGTCCTTTTTTATTTTCTATATAGAGTGTAAACACCAAATCGCTTCCCAAGTGTTATTTGGTTGATTGGGCATGAGAATGTTGCTAAGGGTCGTATTGTGTCTTCTGATCCTGATGAGTTGGTTAATGGGATTCCGTTGGGGCCTAACGCTTTGAAGATTTTGATTGAATATGTTATCAAACCAAAAGTATTTCTATGGAGGCCTACAACTGAGATGTTTACAATTGAGGATGCACTTGACGAAATGGTTGCATGGGAAGCTGATTGCTGCATTGTTCCAAATTCATGTTTCATGACAGAGGACACTGCACCAAGTGTTAAGTTTCTTAATATTTGGTTATATATGGATGCTCTTCAATTTTATGCAAGTCTCTGTTATTGTTAATTATTCTTTTTGTTTTGCAACCTTGTTTAGCAGAGCCCTACCACAAGTTCAAAGAACATATGCGAACTCATGGATTATATCAAGAATGGTGAAGTGGTTGCTGTAGGTCGATGGGAGACTCGAGAACCTAAAGCATTAGTGAATGGACTACCTCTTGGTCCAAATGCAATCAAAGTTTTTGTGGATGAGGTAGTCAAACCAACAGCATTTATATGGAGGCATACAGCTGAAATGAAAGCTGTGGAACATTCTTCGAAATATTTTGTAGCATGGCCTGCAAATAGAGTTGTTATTGAGACAACAACTCCAAACTCTCCTATTGTACAACATTCCAGTTATAAATTAGCAAGTCATGATGCTCAGAGAGAAAAGTCTCCAGTAACTCCAGTATTACCTCTAAATAAACTTGCATCGAGTCTGAAAGCTTCTACAAAGGAGAAGTCTCTAGTAACTCCAGCAGCACCTCTGAAGAAACTTGCATCAAGTCTGAAAGCTTCTACAAAGGAGAAGTCTCTGGTATCTCTAGCATTACCTCTTCGCATATCTGAGGTAATTGTTGTTATTGTATTGCAGAGGTTTGGTGGAATGTATATTGTCATTCACTTTTTGTTTGTGGTTTGTTGCTGGTTTGGTCTTGCAGCGTACCAAATGGAAAGAGAATCAAAAATGCAAGCTCATGGATCTGTCAGGAAAGAAGGTTGTCATTGTTGAGGGACGTTGGTCATTGAATGATCCTGATCAACGTGTCCACTTGGTACCTTTGGGCCCTGGTGCTTGTAGAGTCTTGGTGGATATTGTGAAAATTAAAGATGCTGCAGTGTGGAGGACAACTTCTGAAATTGAGTTTATGATAGATAAAGTAGTAATGGTAAGATTTTTGATCATTTCGTCATTGTTTAATTTTATTAACGTTAAAAATATGTCAAACTAATCCCAAAAAACTTTTGTTTTCAGGTCTGAAGTCAAATTTTAATGAACCTATAAAATTTACTACTTTTTAGAGATAAATAAAGACTTTGTGTCATGATTATCTTATGTGTGATTTTTGTTTTTTTTATGAAATGGTTTTTATGTGCAAACTTTGTCAAATGCCTGGATGTTTATATAGTGAAAAATTTTGTGTTTCTATGTGTTAATGACTTGTTTTTCAGGTGCAAACTCTGTATTAGCCAAATTGAGTTTATTGACTTATTGTTTTGTCACATTTAGTTTACAAACTAAGCCAAATCCATGCCAATACTTAAGTCTACACAGATAAACAACGTCAAATCCGTGCCAAAGCCATGACAAACTTAGGTAATTATTTTTTGGTAAATAATATGGGACAAAGAAAATTATTTTTTGGTAAAGTGTGAACCAAAATTTTCACAATTGGAGCCAATTTTTTAACCCTAAAACTTTTCGGATATATATATTGGTTTTATCTCTCTCGACAGTTTGATAGTCTCATTGTCTAGGGTTTAGTTTAGAGAAGAGTAACGTAAATTCTCTCAAACTCTATCGATCTCAATCTCTGTCGTTTCTCATTCCCCTCAAGTTGTCTCTCCGTCGCCTACGCGTATCCGTCCCTCTCGTCCACCTGCATCAACGATGAAGAAACACAAGAAAGGTAATCAAACCTTATCTTCTACTCGTAACTCACAAATTTTTAGATTAGTAGCTTTACAGTTCTATTAAGGGACCTAAGAGGAAAATAAGCAAGTTCTCATTCAGGTAATCAAACCTTTTCGATTTGTTGTTGTTAATCATGTGTGATATATGTAACTGCGATTTAAAATCCAGAGTTGCATCTTATTGCATTGCAGGTTTGGTATCGAACTCACAGTGTCAGGTTTAATCCAAATTCACTTGTCATTAATTTGTTTCAATTGTTCAATTGTGTTATTTTATTTACATATAGCATGAACATTGATTGATATGGAACATGACTCTACTTCAGAAATTCTAACCTGTGTAACTTGGTAATGTAGGACTTATGATGGAAGCAAGAGGAGGCATCGTTTGTGGAATTCCGGCAAACAGAGTGAAGCCACAACTCCCCAAACAGCCTGAACAAAAACCAAATGAGAGTGACGTGGAGGAGCTCACAGAGATACAATACAAACGTGCTATGGGGTATCTGACACGGAAAGAGGACAATCCAGAAGACATTGAACCCATGTACAAACCAATGTTCAGGAGACTTGTCCAAAACCTCCAGAACATTGAACGCAACTCGGCTTCAAGGAAAAAGCCAAAGTAAGAAGGGGAGTCATCAAAAGGAAAGGCTCCTCGTAGAGACTAGAGACATGGTACCCATGCTATTGTGAAGACTAGTGTTTTGTTTTGACTAAGTTGGATGGTTACATGTTTAATTTCTATGTTTTCTGTGTATTGACTTTGGTTGATTTCAAATGTTAAATGAAAGTCAAGTTATGTTTTATGTTATAATTGTGTTTACTTAGTGTAACTTATAGCAATGCATATTTGTATTGCAAAACCATTGACAAGTACAATTATTCATCGCATTTTATTTTTGAATTTAGAACTTATGCTACAACACTATAAAAAAGCCAGGAAACACTACTCCNTCCATGAAACACTACTCCATTACATTTTTAATTTGCTAGTATACATTGTGATACAGCACGAAACAAACGCCATGAAAACATATTTAAGGACATTTTATAATTGCCACAATAAACTACAATACAACACTAATTATTTGCCATGTAAACATGAACAATGGCAAATAATAAACACCTTTAATAATTGAATTATAACGCGGAAAAGCTCCTGGTAAACATGTCTCGATAGCATTTGATTAACACTATAATAAATAATGCATTCATAGCGTTTAAAAAATGCTACGATAGGGGAGGTGGTCTATTGTAGCTGCCACATACCCAGCGTTTTAAAATACGCTACCAAAGCCTACAATAACATTTTTTCTGCGCTACCAACGTGCTATTTTCTAGGAGTGTTCAGTGTTTGAAATTCTTTTGATAGCTTCTTTTGAGTTATGAAAAAAACAATTATGCCTAACAAAAATCGTGTCCACCTAATTTCAAATTTTGTCTTTAAAACGTTGTAATTTATGTTCGTCGTAATTGACTTGCAATGTTAAGACGTTTTTACGACGAATCCTTGTTTTCTTGTAAAAGCCTTGTTAATTCCTCGTAAATATAGTACAATTATATGATGAATTAATTCGTCATAACTTTACAACACTTTTACGACGAATGTTGAATTATACGTAAGATCGTTAGCAAATTGTCTCTAATTTACGACGTCCCATAAATATTGTAAATGGACGTCACTAACTCTATGTTTTCTTGTAGTGGTTCCTTGCGTTATCACAGTTCTCACCAACTGACTTGTTTATTACAAAATAGGTTTGAGTTGCGCACTTAGCTTTTTGATTATTCTTTGTCATAGCTTAGTCCAACTTTTAATTACTTTTTCATAGCCTAACTTTCTTTTCTCTTGTAAATATTTTGGTTGATTTATAAATTTTAAATTTCACCATAAAAAAAGTTGTCATGAATAATAGATACAAAAACGTGTATAGAAAACCATAGAGTTGGACATTAATGAAGAGTAGCGAGTCGAGGAATACAATCCATTAACAAAAATATCAGGAAATAACCAACAATCTATGTAACAGTCTCACTTTTTTTTTTGGTCATCGACAGTCTCACTTGTTAGGTCGCTTTAACTTTTTTCTTTGTCAATTAATCTTATGCCTTTTTCCTTGAATAATAATTGCAACTATGATTAGTTTCTGTAATTAACTTAGGGTATATAAGATTTAACATTGAAAACCAAAAAAAAAAAAAAACTTAGGGTATATATACTATATTGATACATAAACCCTAATTATATGGATTCTTGTCCCTTTATTGTATTCTTAAATTACAATTCAAGATGTGTCTTGAGTTAATGTTGAATGTTCACATATGCAGTTTTTGTTTTCGGAGTTTGATTCCAAAGAATTTCATAGTCTTACATAATAAGGTTTGAGATCTAAGGGATTTGAGTTATAGTTCTGATTTTGTGTATCTTTATTGACAAAAATTAAGTTGAATTTAAGTTATTTTTTTTATCGTATATGTCACCAACCAATTTTGTACAGTGCTATGCATGAAATTATTTTCTAATTTGTACAATTCTTTTCTTTTCTTGGTATAGAATGTATTTTGGATAATTCCGACAAATCTCACTAATATATGTGAACATTTATATATCAGATTAAATATCTACATTTAAATAACCTAAATCTCCAACACCATACCAATAATAACTTTGCATCATTTAAATAAGTATATAACCAACTAATCTTGTAACAAAAAAAAAAAAAAACCAACTAATCCGGTTTCAACTACAAGTTTCAAGTAGGAATCAAATATCCAGGGTTATGTTTTTTAGACCTAGGTTATCATATATCAACCCAACTGTCATCACTAGAGTATAAGAAAATATTTTTTGATTGAATCTACAGAATCTCCCAAAATAAATTACCACTAGACCACAAGCAGCATACCTATTTTCTTATTTGCATGAGATTTACTCTCTAGCAGTAGCAGATGGACCTACATCGACGATCCGTTTTACGAAATAATCAATGATGTTGAAAAACAAATTTATGGTAACGTAGACATTCCTTCCTGTGTATACCAATAACAGGTATAGATCTACATCATGCTACTAGTACTACTTCTCACCAGGACCTTGAATTTGTCTACGGAAAAAAAAAACTGGGTTAATTTAGAAAATTTGTAAAAATAAGTGGCCCAAAATGTGAAGACTGATGTGACCATTTGAGTCCCCACCACACACTCAAAGCCACAATTGGCACATGATGGATAAGATAATAACCCCTTAAGATCTTTTTTCTCTTTGATCAATCTTCACATGGGTTATGGTCCTACTTTGCTTATCAAATGTTACAATACTCTTCACTCTTTTTATATCCTTCATGTAATTTTGTCCACAAAGTTTCCGACAAATGTGTTTTAATCTATGCTAAACCGTTCTGATATTTTAGCTAAGTTCGAGCATGATTGATTGGAATGATCATAAATATATAGTCGGGGTATTCATTATTCATTTTCGACGAGAATATTATTAGAATTTAAAAATTTTCTTGTAATGATACGATCTTCACCATAGCAATAGTAGAAACTGTGAGATCCTATTAGGTTTCTGAATTTGCAATTTGGTTTTGGCGTTTTCAAATGACAACTCACTCCACATATAGTCACTGACACAAACAGAAGCTTTTAAAAGAACAACCATCACTCCCACGCATTTGTGTGTTCTTCAAATGTTTTATTTTTATTTATTTATTTATCTATTTCAATTATACACCCAATTTAGAACAAGCAAGTGTTTTGTGCATTACTATTTTTTTTATAACCTTGTATGTATTATACCAAAATCTAAATTAATACCGGTTTAGTTATAAATCTTTTCGGATAGAACGTACACTATAGAAATTGAATATGAAACATAATTAGATTTGTAATTACTCTAATTGTCAAGGCAGTATTAATACAGAAAATGGATGAACAAGACTAATGTTTCGTCTCTATACTGTTGAGTTTTAAAAGATTAAAAGAAAGGCATGTGGAATCAGTAATATAAGAGGCATGGGAAGATCAAATAATCCAGTTATGGAGCTAGAAAGGAGCTAAAAATCTTCAATCATGAACCCAAATTTTATTTTAATTATCTTTCTCCAATATTGGTCTAAAATAAAAAAATATCCTTGTTTAAAAAGCCTCAACAAGTTGAATTTTTGTTAATGTTTGTAATTTGTCTGATCACCTTTTAAGGTTCTTGATTTGTTGCATTTAATGATTTTGCTTGATTGGCCTGAAATTACAAATAATGAAAATATCTTTTTTAATAATTAGATCAAAAAAGTCATAATTATGGTCAGATTTTAAAAAATTATGTGTGTCCTACGTAATATTGGTCGATCGAAATGTTGACAAACAAAATCATATTCATACTTCTAAACTCTTACTAATTTCATATGAGTCAAACACTAATTTTTAAGTTAAGTTAGGTGGAGAAAACAAAATAAAGGGTTAAATATTATTCGATAAAAACACTTTTACAAAAGTACATTATTTTATATCGTCTAGTTTAATCTTAGACTAGGGTATATATACGTAATATATCATGCATACATGGCATAAGAAAGAGAATTTGAATGTCAGTTTTTTCTACACATAATAATGCTTTATATATCTTTTTAAAAAATTAATCAAATTTACCGTGCACAAAAATTTACACATTTTTATCTTCGAAAAGGACAAAAAAAACTTGTAAAAAGACAAGAATTTAGCTGAAGTCTATGATCAATCGAATAGAATGGAATCGAATCAGCTACTGTTTTTGTAATAACACTGTCCATTTTGAAACTTAAAAATAACCAAAATAACCTGATGAATGCATGTGTTGTGTGGTAATGAAAACTCATAAAAAAGTCTTGGAACTTTACAACTTTGTGTCGTTATCTCAAATTTGCCCCCCGCTTCATAAGGAATTGTCACTCTCAATATTGGCGTATCTCCAGTTCATATCTCATTTATACATGGCCCATAAGCCATAACTCTTTATAATCTTATTTAATATACATATAACCTGCATGCATATTCATATATATACATACATACTTATCATTATGTTGGATATGTCTTGTCTATTCTTCTCTAAAAGAAAGACACCTAAGAGAGCGAGATTCTTGTTATCCATTAACAACATTTTTGAAGATTCAAGGAAAATGAGTGATTGATATTTTATCTAATGGTCAACATCTAGTTATATTAGGTATAATATTAGCTCCAGAATACTGTAGAAATTCTTTCTTAATATATATCTTGTCAATATATTTAGCAATTTTTGGTATGTCAAAAAGGATTTTAATTTAATCGTTAAAATTTTAACTTGACTGCAAGATAATTATTTTTTGTTAATAAATTATATCAATAAGTCTCGATCGATGATACAAAATTACAAAACTATAATATACAGAATAATGTGATTATCTCTGAACTCTAATAAAGAAAATTATATATATAAATATAGATGAGATTAGGAAAGGATAATGTTGTAATTATGTTTATGTAATTAAGGCAACACATAATATGTATATATACTCTGTAATCTTATGCTTAATAAACTATTCAACCTCCATTCCTATGTAATTAGGAAAGGATAATGTTGTAATTATGTTTATGTAATTAGGGCAACACATAACGTGTATATATACTCTGTAATCTTATGCTTAATAAACTATTCAGCCTCCATTCCTATATGGTATCAGAGCAAATACGATAACCTAAAAATTCTTTTTACACAAAATCAGTGGCTAATCCTACATCTCCTGCTTCTACTCAAGAGACGATCATTGTCTATGAAACTCACACTCTCTTAAACGTCAATATGACCAATGTGACAAAACTCACCTCCTCTAATTTTCTCATGTGGAGCCGCTAGGTTAAAGCTCTCCTTGATGGATATGCACTTCTGGGATACATTGATGGCACAATTCTTCCTCCTCAAGCCACTCTCACATCAGATGATGGAATTGTGGCTAATCCTGAGTATCAGTTGTGGAAACGACATGATAGTTTGATATTCAGCGTTCTTCTTGGAGCTATCTCAATGTCAATTCAACCACTATTAGCTACTGCTGAAACTCCCGCTGATATTTGGACCACACTCTCTGCTACCTATGCAAAACCGAGTAGAGGTCATCTCAAGCAATTAAAACAATAGATTAAGCAATGGACAAAAGGAAGCAAGACTATTGATGAGTATTTTCAAGGCTTTAAAACTCGATCTGATCCGCTGTCCTTGCTTTGCAAACCAGTGGATTATGAAGACCAACTGGAACACATTTTAGAGGGTTTACCTGATGAATACAAGACAATTGTGGATTAAGTTGAGGGTCGTGAGCTTCCTTCTACACTCATAGAGCTACACGAGAAGCTTATCAACCATGAGATTAAGTTACAAGGTTTAGTCCCTGTTGCATCTTCCATTCCTGTCACCGCCAACAATGCTCAGTTTCGGTTTGGTAATTCGAATAACTCTCAAAACTCTCGTTCTCAGCATGAAAACAACAAGAATAATCAACCATGGCAGCAACAAAGTCCTCAAAATAATCAATTCTACCAACGACCAGATCAACGTTCACAGTGCTCGCCGTTGTCCGTAGCTAAACAATCACCAAGTTCACAGTTCCTCTCAAGAATCGCAGATTGGTCCCACACCATGGCAGCCAAAAGCCAATATGGCTGCTACTCAATCCTACAATCCAAACAACTGGATTTTGGACAGCGGTGCCACCCACCATCTCACCATAGATTTACACAATTTATCTCTTCATCAACCTTACCTTGGCGATGAAGAAGTGGTTGTAGCAAACGGATCCAGTATGCCAATATCTCACACCGGTTCTGGTTTACTTTCCACTCCTACTACTCCTCTTAAACTGAATGATGTTCTTTATCAACCTACATAAAAATCTCATTTCAGTGTTAAATGCTTCACCAACGGCTAAAACAACACTCACATCATGGCATTCCAGACTTGGGCATCCATCATCATCATCGATTTTACATTCTATTGTGTCTCAGTTTCATCTCCTTATTTCACATTCAACAGACAAAACAGTTATTTGTTCTGATTGCTTGCCTAATAAATCCCAAAAATTGCATTTTTCCACTAATTCCATTACCTCAAATCGCCCATTACAAGTTATCTATACTGATGTTTGGACCTCGCCTATACACTCACAAGACAATTCTAAATACTATCTCATTCTAGTTGACCACTTCACTATATATACATGGTTTTATCCACTGCAGAGGAAATCCCAAGTCTCAGAAACGTTTGTTGCCTTCAAAGCATTGGTGGAAAATTGATTTCAAGAAAAGATCGAAACTTTATATTCAGATAATGGTGGAGAGTTTATAGCACTACGGAAGTTTCTCACTGGACGTGGGATCTCTCATCTCACGTCACCACCACACACGCCGGAACACAATGGCATATATGAAAGAAAACACATACACATAGTGGAAATTGGGCTTACCTTACTCAATCAAGCGTCGTTGCCTTCATTCTTCTGGCCATATGCGTTTGCTGCGTCTGTGTACATGATATACAGAATGTTGTCACCAGTTATTGCAAATACCTCACCGTATGCCAAGTTGTTTTCCATGGTTGCGCCCATATGCGAAGCATAAACTCGATGATAGATATCTTTCTTGTGTATTTCTTGGCTATTCACTGCAGCAAAGTTCTTATATATACCTTCATCGTGAAACTGGAAGAATTTATCTCTCCAGACATGTCACATTCATTGAATTTGTCTTCCCTTTTGTTCAAGTTATAGCATCTTTTCCAAAAATTGCTCGGATAGCTCATCGGTAAAGATTCTGGTCACCATCACTCATCCACTTAACTCACCGCTGCCGTCACCGGTCCCATCCTCAACGATTCTCACCACTCTCCGTCACCGTCATTGTTGTCTCGGGAGAATTCTGTATCTTCCATTGCTCAAGATGTGGGCCGAAATAATGAAGTTGTGGCCCAAATGCATTCTTCTCGAAATTAAATGGGCTCAGCTCAACAATTGAGCCCACCAACTCAAACAGGCCCAGTTGATCAATCTCAATCCATGACATCAGTTATATCTCAAACAAAAGCTATATTTCCTCCTGCGACATTGCCAGAGTCAAATCCACAAAATCAGGTCCAATCTCAAACTCAATATACTCTTTCGCAAGTTAATACACATCATATGCGAACTAGATCGAAGAATCAGATTTCCAAGCCAACGAAGAAGCTAAATCTAAGTGCACAAGTCAAACGTGGTCTAACTCAAGAACCAAAGACAATCACGTAGGCTTTGTCTGATTCGTTTTGGTGAGAAGCTTGCACAGCATAGGTAAACGCTATGATTCAGAATCATACCTTCGATTTGGTCCCTCCATCTCCTCATCAAAACGTCATCGACACTAAATGAATATTTACTCTGAAATATCATCCCAATGGTACAATTTCGCGTCCAAAAGCTAGACTGGTTGCTTGTGGTTTTAATCAGGAATACGGGAAGGATTACGCTGAGACTTTTAGTCCGGTTGTTAAAGCAACAACTATTCGGTTGGTGTTGGAAATAGCAGTTACAAAAGATTGGGTTCTTCGACAGTTAGATGTCTATAATGCGTTCCTCCAAGGAACTCTAACTGATGATGTGTACGTCATTCAGCCGCCGGGATTTGTTGATTCGGATCGTCCAAATTATGTCTGCAAATTAAGGAAGGCATTGTATGGGTTGAAATAAGCTCCTCGTACTTGGTATGAAGAGCTCAAATCTTTTCTCTTACATGTTGGTTTCAAGAATTCACTTGCTGATACATCAGTGTTTGTCTACAATGCAAGTTCGGTTCTTCTCTATGTTTTGGTCTACGTTGATGACATTGTTGTCACAGGGAATGACTCAACTAAAGTTGATCAGTTTATACAAGTACTTGAAGATCGTTTTTCTATCAAAGATATGGGTGATTTGAGTTACTTTTTGGGAATCGAAGTCACACGGACAAAACAAGGTATTCATCTTATGCAGCAGAAGTATATTCTGGATTTACTCACTCGTCACAATATGCTTGATGCTACCAGTTTTGAGTCCATTGTCACCTACACCACGGTTATCACTACAGTCTGGTACTCCCTTACTCGATTCTCGTGAATATCGACAGGCTATTGGGAGCTTACAGTACTTGTCTTTTACAAGACCTGACCTTTCTTTTGCGGTGAATAAATGGTCTCAATATATGCATGCTCCAACAGATTTGCATTGGCAGGGAGTGAAACGTATAATGCGTTATCTTGCTGGTACAGTTACTCAAGGCATTCACATACGAAAACACTCTTCTCTCTATAAATGCCTATTCTGATCCTGACTGGGCAGGTGATACTGATGATTTTGTATCTACCAATGCCTATGTCATTTTTCTCGGTAGCACACCTGTTTCATGGGTCTCAAAGAAGCAAAAAGGAGTAGCTCGTTCTTCAACAGAGGCCGAATACACAGCTGTAGCTGAACTTTGTTGGATCACCTCCTTACTCACTGAGCTTGGCATCACACTTCCAACTGCTCATGTCATCTATTGTGACAATATTGGAGCAACTTACCTTTGTGTCAATCCGGTTTTCCACTCGAGAATGAAACATATTGCGTTGGATTATCACTTTGTCAGGGACAAATTTCGCTTAGGAGCTCTTCGTGTCTCTCATGTTTCTACTAAAGACCAATTGGCTGATGCTTTTACCAAGCTCTTGCCAAAACTTCGGTTCCTTGATTTCTTTCACAAGATTGGAGTCACAGCAGTCCTTCCATCTTAAAGAGGTGTATAGATGAGATTAGAATAAGATAATGCTGTAATTATGTTTATGTAAATAGAGCAACACATGACGTATATATATACTATATAATGTTATATATAATGTTATGCCTACTGAACTATTCAGCCTCCATTCCTATAATAAACACTAAATCATTTGATCAGTCTACTGCTATTTGAAGAAGTTAATTAGTTTCCATATTCGTACGAACATGTGATGACCAAAAAAAACATTTAGTCTCTTTCTCCTTCCATTTGCATTTCTCTTTATTTTGTAACACATTATATATCATCATAAATGTATACACGTATTACGTATATGACTTTTATTTCCGGAAGTAGATTTGATCAAGTAATTATATTTATATCTACTATTTATGTAGAAATATATTTAATCAAGTAGTTTTATCTACTATCAAAATTCGATTTGAATAAATTATATAATTTCGCTATAATATTATTTAAAGTTTTAAGCGGTTTAAGTTGTGATCGAGCAATCCAATTATTTATTTAAAAAATAAGTATAAAATATACGTAATCTAGTATCTAGTTTTAATAAATAAGTTTTAATTGCCGATTCATATATATATACAAGCGTGTGGTGTCTATGTCTATCCATTCATTCAACTATATATATGTACAAAATATATTTTCTTGGCCACCGTTTCGTACAGAGAGAGTTAATTAAAAGATGGAACCAACAGAGAAACCATCAACAAAATCGTCTTCTCGAACTCTACCTAGAGACACTCGTGGCTCTCTCGAAGTATTCAACCCGTCGACATACAACCCTACCCGACCCGATAACCCTGTTTTCCGACCAGAACCACCAACGTGGCAAAGCTGGAGCGATCCAAGTGGCATCAGTCCCCAACCAGAACCAGAACCATCTCCTTACATACCAATTCGTCCTGATCAAGAAATCCCTGTAACAACCTCATGGATGGCTCTAAAGGATCCATCACCGGAGAAAATCTCGAAGAAGACAATCACCGCCGAGAAAGAAGAAGTTGCGGCGGTGGCGGCGGAGCAGAGAGCAGCGGAGTGGGGATTGGTTTTGAAGACCGACACAAAGACAGGAAAGCCACAAGGAGTGAGTGTGAGAAACTCAGGTGGAGGTGAGAATGATCAGAACGGGAAGAAGAATTCATCGCAGAGAAACTCACAAAACTCTTGTCGGAGCTCCGGCGAGATGTCTGATGGAGATGTAGTAGGAGGAAGAGGAGGGATTCCAAGAGTATCAGAAGACCTGAAAGATGCGTTGTCGACGTTTCAACAAACGTTTGTGGTATCAGATGCTACAAAACCTGATTATCCTATTATGTATGCAAGTGCTGGTTTCTTCAATATGACTGGTTACACTTCCAAAGAGGTCGTCGGCCGAAACTGGTAAATTTCCTATAAAAAATTAGAACAAATTTCATTTTTTCATTCTAATGTTTTTTAAAAATTATAAAAAAAAACTTTTAAAAGAACAAAATACCATAATTTCAGGTTTAATTATAAATTTCTTAAACACCTAATTGTTTGTTTTTATGAAGGACATAATTATTTTAGTTTACTCTTAAGAAACTTTAGCAGAGCTTTTATAAACATAAAATTTTATACTATGTTATGACTTTTTTTTTCCAAAGCAATGGTATACTTTAATCTAATATTGTTGTGATTTTAGTATTTATTGAAAAACAAAACAGTATAGAATTAATACTGTATATTCTCGTAAAACTCCTGTGGAAAATTACGAATATATTCCAGATGATTTTGATAACTCTTAAGAATTCTTAGAAAACGAGCTAAATCATTTTATTTTGATAAAAAAAAATCGACCTAAATCTTGTGTTACGTATATAACACAACAGTATTTTTTATCAACTACACTTCTTTGTAATACGAGTAAAAAAAATAAACATATCTTATTTGAAAATTATAAAATATAATTAATATAGAACATATAATTAGGGTTAATGTGTTATGTGTAGCCGATTTTTACAAGGATCAGGGACAGATGCAGATGAGTTAGCAAAGATAAGAGAGGCATTAGGTGCAGGAAATAACTATTGTGGGCGTTTATTGAATTACAAGAAAGATGGAACCTCTTTTTGGAATCTTCTCACGATTGCTCCCATTAAAGACGAGAGTGGCAATGTCCTCAAATTTATTGGGTTAGTTCCTCATTTCTCTTATTCAAAAAATCCACCCTTTTTGATGTGACTGAGAGTGGACCTGATGATTTGTGTTGTTTTCTCCTCAATAATTCCAACACTTGTCATTAGCCTGTTTTGCTCGTCTTCAATACAACGGTCGTCTTCTTTCTTTTTTTTTTTTTACAAATATCTCTTGAAAGTTTGTATAATTAATTGATTGAGATTTTGATAGATTTAGATATTTTTTCTAAAAAATATTTTAAAGAAAAAAGTTTCAAGGCATTATTTGATATTTTATTTTATATAAATAATATATTTTAATCTCTACAAACCCAAGTAAATGTATAGTCCTTTTGTTTGATTTTTTTTATGCTTAAATCCTTAAGCTCTTTTTAAAACTTTTCTAAGAAATTGTGGTTTATAGATAATTGATTCACTATTAATTAATAATGTAGACAAAATAAGATTGAACACTATGATGCCAAAAAGAAAAAGAGAAACAGATTGACGAAAAAAATGGAAAAACAGAAATTTTGTTTGTTTTTACTTGGATCAGAATGCAAGTGGAAGTGAGCAAGCACACAGAAGGGTCCAAAGAAAAGACTTTAAGGCCCAATGGGCTTCCGGAGTCTCTGATTCGATATGATGGTATCAAATTTTCTAATAATTTTATTTTACTATAATGTTTTAAAAATAGATAAATTGAAAAAATTTTGTTTTGTAACAGCCCGCCAAAAAGATATGGCGACGAACTCAGTGACGGAACTAGTGGAAGCGGTGAAGAGACCTCGAGCTCTAAGCGAATCCACGAATAACCATCCCTTCATGAGAAAATCGGAGAGTGATGAACTTCCGGCGAAACCTGCTCGGAGAATGTCTGAAAATATCGTTCCGTCAGGTCGGAGAAACTCTGGCGGCGGCACAAGAAGAAACTCGATGCAGCGAATCAGTGAAATTCCCGAGAAAAAAACCAGAAAATCGTCTCGCCTCTCTTTCATGGGGTATTATTTAATTCAAAAATCTGACCCGTAACGTTTATAAAGATCAATTTAGTCCTTGGTATGACTCTTGTGATCAACTCTGGCGTTTAGGATTAAGAAGAAGAGTGAATCTCTAGATGAATCTATAGATGATGGATTCATAAAATATGGAGAAGAAGACGATGAAATCAGTGACAGAGATGAGAGACCAGAGAGTTTGGACGATAAAGTGAGACAAAAGGAGATGAGAAAGGGTATGGATCTTGCTACTACACTTGAACGTATCGAGAAGAATTTCGTCATTACGGATCCTAGGCTTCCTGATAATCCCATTGTAAGAACAAATTGTTTGAAACAAAAGAGCATAACTGTTAACTTTTATTAACATTAGTCTGAAAAAACGTTTCGTTTGTTTTCAGATTTTTGCATCTGATAGTTTCTTGGAGCTCACGGAATATAGCCGTGAAGAAATTCTTGGCAGAAATTGCAGGTAATACATGAATATGATCTCAATATTCTTCCATAACAATTCGAGAACAAAACACTCTTTTCATTTTCCTTTTCTTTTCCTGGAAAATGTTTATATATAGGTTTCTGCAAGGTCCGGAGACTGATCCAACAACAGTAAAGAAGATTCGAGAAGCTATTGATAACCAAACCGAAGTTACCGTTCAGCTCATCAACTACACCAAGAGCGGTACTCAATACTCCATATACTTTGATAATCCATGGATCCATCAATGTGTAATGTCTTTGAACTATACATTGTTTTCTCTGTTTCAGGAAAGAAGTTCTGGAACATTTTCCACTTACAACCTATGCGTGATCAAAAGGTATAATGATTATACCACCTTCAAGTTAATCTTCAAGTATTTTGATCTATGAATTTATTTGAAGATGTGTATTCTTTGATATGTTGCTACAGGGAGAGGTACAATACTTTATCGGAGTCCAACTAGACGGGAGTAAGCACGTAGAGCCAGTCCGCAATGTCATTGAAGAAATTGCAGTGAAAGAGGGAGAAGACCTGGTTTGGAACTCTAATCTGTTTTAATCTTAAGTTTCCATTGTAATCGTTCTTGAGTGGTTTACCTGATTTTTATTTCCGGTATATGAACTCTTTAGGTGAAGAAAACAGCTGTAAATATCGACGAAGCAGTAAGAGAACTTCCTGATGCCAACATGGTAAGTGACTGATACAAAGGATCTAAAATCTTGGTATTGTAAGATCAGGGTTTGTGAGGATCTGATCGGATACTTTGTTGTAATCTTGGTTTGAAGACGCCAGAGGATTTATGGGCAAACCACTCCAAAGTTGTTCATTGTAAGCCTCACAGGAAAGATTCACTGCCATGGATAGCTATTCAAAAGGTACTGGAAAGTGGAGAACAGATTGGTCTAAAGCATTTCCGACCAGTGAAACCTTTGGGTTCTGGTGACACAGGAAGGTCTGAACTGTAACTAATTACTGTCTGGTCTAAATGTAACAGCTTTTAAAAAACTTTCTAGTTATCAAATTTATAATTGTGCCTCTTGTGTTTTATCAGTGTGCATCTAGTGGAACTCATTGGAACAGATCAGTTGTTTGCAATGAAAGCAATGGACAAGGCTGTCATGCTTAACCGTAACAAAGTACCTTGCGCAACAAGAGATCTATAATTCTTTGATTGTCTTGTTTCTCCAATATAGTTAGTAATTGATAACAAACTTTGCCAGGTACATAGAGCTAGAGCTGAGAGAGAGATCCTAGATTTGCTTGACCATCCTTTTCTTCCTGCACTCTATGCTTCATTTCAGGTCAGAAAATTTGTGTGCACGTTTTCATATTAGTGTCTCT
Source organism: Lepidium africanum (assembly GCA_900406405.1). Taxonomy (NCBI): domain Eukaryota; kingdom Viridiplantae; phylum Streptophyta; class Magnoliopsida; order Brassicales; family Brassicaceae; genus Lepidium; species Lepidium africanum. Next base: position 58,446 of record OVAX01000563.1, read on the forward strand.
TAGGATACTGATGTATTTTGTTTTACGTTGCAGACAAAGACACATATATGTCTAATAACAGATTACTATCCAGGAGGTGAACTCTTCATGCTCCTAGATCGTCAACCTAGGAAGGTCCTTAACGAAGATGCCGTAAAGTATAAGATTTCCTCTATAAAATCTCTCTTTTATTTTTAGATAAGTCGTCAACTAACAGGAAACTTGAACGAATTTGTAGATTCTATGCAGCTCAAGTTATCGTTGCACTAGAGTATCTTCACTGTCAAGGCAAGCATTCAACCTCCTATTTAAGACAAAGAAAACTTCGAACGCAAGGAATTTTGACAAAATACTAATGAAGTTCATCTTTATACTTTCTACTGGATTCAGGAATAATATACCGGGACTTAAAACCGGAAAACGTTTTAATCCAAGCGAATGGCGATATCTCTTTAACAGATTTTGATCTGTCTTGCTTGACATCTTGCAGACCTCAGGTTTCTTTGCAACCTATTTCCCTCATGATTCTTGTTTAAGATTTATGCTAGAGAGTTTGCTCAGTTATGGGTGATCCATGTATCTCGCAGTTGTTGATTCCGAGTATAGATGAGAAGAAGAAGAAAAAGCAACAGAAGAGCCAACAACAAACCCCAATCTTCATGGCTGAACCTATGCGTGCATCAAACTCATTTGTTGGCACTGAAGAGTACATTGCTCCGGTTAGTGTATATATTAAGTTCTATCTACAACCTCACTTGTACCCATTAAGCTGCATTAACCGATAATTGATATGTCTCATATTGGTAGGAAATTGTAACCGGAGCAGGACATACAAGTGCAGTAGACTGGTGGGCTCTTGGTATACTTATGTACGAAATGTTATACGGATACACTCCTTTCAGAGGAAAAACAAGACAAAAGACTTTTGCCAATGTTCTTCAGAAAGATCTCAAATTCCCAGCGAGCATTCCTGTAATGAGATCAATCACTAATTACATATCAATCGAATTGGAAGATCATATCTTAATTGTTTTTGTTATTGTAATATAGGCAAGTCTTCAAGTGAAACAGCTGATCTTCAGGCTCTTACAACGAGATCCGAAGAAGAGATTAGGCTGTCTCGAAGGAGCAAATGAAGTTAAGAACCATTCTTACTTCAAAGGTGTAAATTGGGCTCTGATTCGATGCACTGTAAGTTCAGAATTACTTGGGATACAAAACATTATTTATATTTTGTTTGATTAGAAATGCAAAACAATCTTTTTCTGACTTCCTTTTGATTATGCAGAATCCTCCGGAGCTCGAAACACCGATCTTTTCTGGCGAAGCTGATAATGAAGACAAAGTTGTTGATCCTGAACTCGAAGATCTTCAAACTAATGTGTTTTGATATTTCAATTAAACGTTATTGTTGTTTTTAACGTTGTCAAAAACCTTTTGAAATTCTTTCTTTCCTATAGCTTCACAATAATTTTTCCCCTTTCTTTTTACTTTCAGTTTCACCATTATCTTTTTTTTTTTTTAATTTCTTTAGTTCTTGTATTATTTGTTTATTTGTGTGATATTTTAAGAATATATTTTTTTACATGTCAATAACATTTGAAGAAAATTCTGTTACTTCTCATTTAATTAAGAAAGAAGCTGATCATGATGTCTCCTCTCTCTTATCCTTTTATTATCCGAAGTTACCTTCGATGTACCTGATCTTGGTGATTTAATTAAAGACATCAACAGAGAAGACAGTAACTTGTGTTGAATACACTGATCTGCAACGCTTTTGTGAAACTATGGGCGGATCATCAAAACCAAGATCACTGTACAACTCTGTGTGGAATTGGTACAGGAATGATCTTGGTGAAGAGGGACATTAGGTTCTCTGTTGAAGACATAATTAGAGACATTGTACAATGATTTTAGGTTGATGAGAAGGACATCGTCCAGACCAATGGACTGGCAAGTGGTGAAGGATGGACTCAGCCAGATGATAGTGACATTGTCATCGAGATTTATATCTAAAAATATTTTAGTCACCTGTTGAAACTAAATGATAAGCAAGCTAAGTGACGTACATATGGTACCACAAAACGGACCTGAAGAGGAAGAACATGTGGATCATAAAAAATAAGTAGCTGTTTAAAATGTTTTTGAAGCTCATGAAGGTTACACGAAATAGATCCAACAACAATATCAGGACCCTACATAATTCGATATAATTTGAGACATTAAGCTAGCTGCAGTTTACAATGATAGGTTAATGTTTGTGAGATTTTAAAGACCGTACCACATGCTTGAGCACTTGCTAGAGTTGAGAGTAAGGATGATCTCAACATCAATGTTGGCATGTGATTATGTGAAACTACGTATTTAATATATGTCAAAGTAAAATTAGTATCAAAAAGAGGTTTAGGTCTGTTTTTACATTTGAAATACTTTTCTAACAAGAGACCACCTATTGCAGTCTCATTTCTGCACCCAAAAGACGAACGATCGATGTATGGTTAAATTCAAATATATAAAAAAATAAGGTCGACTGAGATTACTTGCATAACGTCATACATTTGATGCATGTAAGCGCACAAAGCTGAGCCATCTTCTGTTGAGGACGCATATCTACAATGGAGTATTGCACCTGGAATCCAAGCGATAAGGCTTTTTTCCGTATTTCATTAACCACCACGTGATTCACTGCAAAAATCACTGAAATCTAATGGAAGTTAGAATACCTAATTTTAAAATCTCTAAATGTTTTATGATGAGTGAATGTTTGGGAGAGCTTTAAGAAGAGAATTCGAACAAATTGAAACCGCAAGGGATTTGACAAAGAGGTGAAAACATGATTTATAAATCATCTTTAATATGCATTAATTATTATTATTATTAAACCTCCTAAATTATGGAGAGTTAGTGGAGATGTATGATGATAAAAAAATTTCTCACGTCTCAAGTCTTTAAAAGCAAACTAAAAAACTGACATGGAATATTTCTAAGAGTTTCTCAATTGCTGATGTGGAGCTGACATGACATCTTCTTAAGAGTTTTTCAAAATTGCTGATGTGGATGGCCTAGGAAGCCTCAATTAAGAACTTATAGTATATATAGATTTGAGTTTTAGAATTTTTATATGACATGAGCTAAACTCAACATTAATTATTTGAGTAAATGTGACTACAATCGAACCCTAAACACCTCAAGATGTGTGGATTATCTTTGAAGATTTGATCAATCGAATGGATTTGCAAACTCTCTTCCCTCACAAACAATGGTTAGAAAAGACACAGCAGATTATAGAGTTCCCCAAAGTAAATTTGGGTGCATCTCTCTTCAGGTGTGAGCCTGGAATTCACCATCACTTTTCTTCTGTTTTCAGATACAACAATGGAGAGAATTAAGCAACAACAACAAGAGATCAATGAGGAAGACGAAGACTTATATCTGTGTCAACATCTCTCATTATCTCTTTACAATTAGTTATAACAAACTAATCAATATCTAAATGGGCTCCCAAAACTATCGAGGCCCAGAGAAGAAATGCTTCAGTTTAATTAATGATCCGTAGTGGGCTTCAAGAGGGCTTAAGCCCAAAACAAATACTGATGTGTGATGAGAGAAATCAACAGTAAATTTTAAAATGGTTCGAAAATAACGAATTTACAATGATAACACCTACGAAAATATTTTTAGATATAAATTTGTAATGCGTACTTATCCCAAAAATAAAACAAATTAACTTCCTAAAATATCTTTCACTAGATATTCTATTCAGATAAGAAAACAAATTCACACGGAAATATATATATATATATTTGTGTTATGCTATAATTGAAGACATCAGATCAGTTTGTTTTAGGAATATACTAGTTTTTTTTATCTGAATGTGAATATACATATATATATATATATATATATATATATCTAACTAACTACAATCTGTGCATAAATCTAAATTGGATAACTGAAATTATATTTTAAAACAATTTTATGAAATATTTTTCAAAAATTTTCTTTATGGAAAGTAAAGCGAGTGGATGACTCGAGACTGAATTCTTGGCAAAGTGATTTTAGTGGTCGAACAAGCGTTGGACTTCCACAATAGAATACACCTGAGAACATATCAATTATAATTGATCTCATATAATATTATTTGTAAAAAAAAAACAATTATTAAATTAACGTTTTGGATTTTTATTTAACAATATATATATATATATATATATTTGTTAATATTTAACAAGATATTGAAGAATGTTCATAGGAAACTTGAGAAACAATTTACCTATGCGAGAAGTTTCGTGCTTGTTTGATAGTTCAGAAAAAACCTTCCTCCAATTAGGTCTTGCGAAATGTGTTCGTATCTGAATCAGTGGAGTTTTTGGATATATATTTTTGTAAATAATTATAAAATATAGCTAAGGTAAATAAAAAATAAAATAAAACATACTCGGCTCTCGGAAACAATATCAACACCATTTTTGGCATGTTGAAGTTTTTGAACCATAGCAATCAGAGCAGATCTTGCATCTCCTGCTTCGTACATACTTGTTAAGTAGTTATGCATCTCTATCACATTCTGTCAATGCAATAAACAAATTATAACAAAACATAAAAATAAAGTTAACAAAAACCGCCATTACTTATATGCAAATAAATAAAATACAACTTACAGTTTTGTCATAAACTGCAATATCATCCATTACTCCTTTGAACCATTCAAAAGAAGCTTGCTCTCTTGTAACCCAATAAAAATATGCTCTTTGTGGAAACTTTTTACCTCCTGCATTTACACTAGCTCCTCCTAAGCTTGTACTTCCAACACTACGTCCTTCATAGTTTTGCCCCTACAGTTTTCACATTTCAAAATTCATACCCCATTACGTACTTTCAATCAATCTTTCTTTCTTCAAGACTAGCTCTTTAAGTAAGGTTATAGATTACTTACGGCTTTTGGAATGCCTGGTTTGAGATTATTCAACATGTCTTTCAAGATACTTATGAATGGAGTCGCACCGATTCCTAGCCCAATTAACAGAAGGATATCGAACTTCTGATAGTTTTGTGCTGGAGCACCGTAGGGCCCTTTGATATAAATGCTTGGAAATCTGGTTATTATGAAGGTATTGTTCAGATGAGATCATATATATTTCAATCGACTTATGTAAATATATCCTCGATTGATTACTTACAAGACTTGTGATTCTTCAATGTGAGGATTTTCACCTCTAGCTCTTGTTTCCATCCTAATTAGATTATTTGGACTAGGTTTTGATGTTTGAGGCTGGCATGTCTATACAAAATAACAAGAATATTTATAGTTACATATAAAATCAAATTTGGTGTTTAATTTTTTTAGACAAATTAAGAAAATTAATTACCTCTGCAAATCTGTTCCTAAGTTCAGAAGTCCAATCTCCTAATGCTCTTATGTGAACGCTCAAATATTCATCTCCGGGTGCAGAAGTGACAGAAAATGGATGCCTAAACCATTAGAGAATAACAAATCAATTTAATATTACTATGATAAAAGTTATTAATGTTTACATTGGTAAGTTGGTATGATTGTTTGCTAACTATTAATTATTGGAAAGTTATGTTATTACCATTCGAATTTGGAGATATCAGGGCACTTGACAAACATGTACATGCCACTTTTGTATCTAAACCCTTGAGGTTTTGTCATATAGAGTGCAAGAACATTGCCTGAATATACAATAGCCTAGGCAAAAAAATCATTCACAAGGTAATTAATTACACCCTAATATATGTTGTGGAGATATAGAAGATTGTTAATTAATTACCTTAATAATGTGGACACGATGTGTGTGTTCCTGAATTCGTGACAAAAGCCTTTCACTTGCGTACAACACCATTGGTACGGCCACGTACATCCATGTCTGTAGTTCAATCCTTAACAGAATCATAATTTTGTTTAGATATTATAATTATTGAAAATATAGAAACTTACGGTTTTTTGGTACCAAGGCTTCTCGATGATAAGAATATAACCATGGATGATGAGAAGAGCATAGGCAATAACCAGCAAATGATGAGCATACCAAAACGAATTGAATCCAGCAAGACGGTTAAACGGTTTAGGTAATTTCACTATGTTTCTTCTAAAGTAATGCATCGCAAGTGTGAATGAGATTCCCATACAGATAATCATCAGAACTCCTGTGACTGAAACTGAAGTCAACATTAGACCTAAATAGGTCGGTTTCTTGGCTCCCAAGACACTTGCAGCGTATTCAGTGTACAAGTCGTAAGGGCAAGTACTAAGTCTAGGGTAGTTGCATAGAACGTGTAGTGCCGTGTGAAGGAAGGAACTGACCGCGATTGCTAGTGCTATCAGCTTGTGGAAGTTGATGTTATCGTCAAATGGGATCAGGTGACTCAAGAAAGTCGATCTAAGGAAAGTTAGGGTTCTTCGTAAAACCGGTACCAAGATCAAAGCCATGTTGAATTTGAGCATTTCGGCTGTTCCTTTAGCGGCGCAAACACAGCGTCCAGTGATATTGTAAAGAGGGTTTTTGGTGAATTCTGTGTATTTCCATATGAATAGGTAGGCATTAACTGCGAGCCACAATGTAACAACCCAAATCTTCTTCCAATGTTCGTACATTAACTCTAGGGTTACTGAAGCGTATTTGCTAGTCGGCGTTCTGTAACGTTTTGGGAGCATGGCTTTCGCTAGCGGTTGCGATTTGCTCGCCATTTTATTTGAGTCTGCGTTTGTTACCATTCCAGTTAGTAGTACCTCGAGTTGCCACATCTGGTCGATGTAAACTAAAGAAATGTCAAAATCGAAGCCACGCAATATTGAAGAAATACTCAATGAAATTAAGAAGAAACCTCAATGTAACCGAGCTGATCAGGGTCAAGTTCTTCCATGATCAAAGAAGCATAAGATGCAGCGTTCTTCTTTAGATTCACAAGCCTGTTCGCGGCTGCACTCAAAACTATGATTTCTTTAACCTCCTCTTCTGATAGCTTCCCATCTCCATTTTTGTCACACCTAAACAACAATTGTTAACCATATATATGGTATATTGAAACCAACATAACAAAAGAAAAGGCGATTACATGTCGAAGAAGATCTGGAGACGACAGTCTAGATCTTTCTTTATCATGTCTTCCCAAAACAGCTTGAGTTGTTCCTTGTCAATCCCATTTTCTGTGTTTATTCGTCTTCTTCTACCTAATGCTTCGTATACTTCTGCCGCAAACTCTAATGTATCTCCCATTCCTTAAACACATACATCATTACAACATAACATCAAAGCAAAAATTAAACATATTCGAATTTGAAGATGCATGCATTTTTTACATGTTTACGTTAAAAAACTCGATTATTTATCGTTTTACCAATGCAAACACCGAATTTCTCCTTGGGAAGCTTTCCATTAACAGCAAACTGATCAAACCGATTCTCAATGGATCTCCAAGAATCACGTTCCCGTCCTGTAACTGTCCGATCAAGGAACCGGAGACTTTGTAGTCCTCTAGCCGCGCTAGATGTTGTCCTCTCAACTCTCTGTGGCCCTGGTCTTCTTTCCTGGGCCACAGGAAGTGTTGGCCCTAACTTTCCGCTTTTCCTCGTGCTTGCTGACCCAAGATTACCGCTCTTTCTCCAATTTGACACGCTCATCGACCTGATTATTGATCCCACGCCAAGATTCTTAGATACATTCTTCAAAATCCCTCCACTAGATTCACCACCACCACTACTCTCAGCCGGATTATCGCTGTTCATTGTGTTTTCGGGTTGTCTCACGGAATTCTCCTTATTTGGATCTATCTGGACGCTCTCTAAAATCCAATTTGTGGAACCTTCATTCCCAACCTTGTTGTTTTTCATAATGGCTTATAACTTTGTAATTTAACGTCCAAAGGATATAATTCACATCTACTTTTTTTGTGTTGTTCTATCATTCATCGACCGAATTGACCCTTCGAGATCTCATTTTTTCTTAAGGTTAATAAAGCATCAGGAGAGATCCTGATTTTCTTCTCTCGTTCTCTCTTTAGTTCGTGTGAGTTCTTGCTCTTTCTTTTGCGAATTTTTAGACATTGATAGTTCTACGAGAGGAGACTAAGAATAGCATCCTCATTGTGATCGTTTGTAACATGGTACAAACTCTATTTACTTGGGAATAGAGACGTATGAGTTACTAAAAATAGAAAGTGCAAAGGAAAATTTAAAATTTTGAGGTCAATTACACAAGAGTCCAAATTTGGAGTATTAATGTTTTATCTTTAAACACATGAGTTTATAAGACTTACAATGGTTCGCAATCGCATCCTATGCTCATTATACAGAAAAATGGCACATGATATGAAGATTATTTTCTTGTATTTGCTGATTTGATGTACGTACGTCATTGCTTATTGAACTGTATCCAAATAGCCTCTCTTGCGTAAAGCCACACAATAAAAGGTAATCTGGTTCGGTCCAAGCCCAAACCTTCAAGTCAACATATTCTTCTAGTTTGGTCTGAATCGGTGGAAGGTGGACTAGCAAGATACGCCTAGTACTTCTCTTGAATACATTATAATTTTCTCTTTTCAACAATTAGATCACCCGATCCATATTCTAAAATCCACCCTTAAAATTATTTTTTTGAAGCTACCAAAATATTACAGCGGGTAGAAATTGAACTCTTATATCAAATCATTAGTTGGATCATCTTAATCACCAGACTGAGAACAACTCAACAAATATATTATAAATTTTAAACATTCAATAATCAAGTTGGTTTTTCTTTTCTTTTACAAGTTCAAGGTTTTTCAAATGCAAAAGTGAAATAAACACACATCTTTTTTTTTTTTTCCAAATATCACAAGCAATCAACACATTAAAAAGATAGACATATAATATATACTCTAAATTTTAAAAGTGAATCAAAACAAATTTTGTATTGACACATTTAAATTCATCACAACCGCCAATATTTGTGTATCTTATATATTAAAACGGACACTTTCATTTAGATTATGTTTTAAACTTTAAGATAAAATTAATATATAGTTCATAACAACTCTTAAAAATATGTTTAAGTGATTTTGTTACAGATTTTTAAAAATTCAAATTTAATAAAAACATAATAGATAAATCTCTTAAAAAATCTAAATCTTAATTAAAAACATATCGGTTACAAATTTGGTTATTAATTCTATTCTAGTTCGGGTTTAGATTCGATTTTCCGGGTACATAGATTTACGATACATTCTAGTACTTTATCGAATTCGGTTCACTTACTTTGATATTTTTGTTATTTTGGTTTAAGAAATATTCAGATTTTCTTTATTTTCCTTATAGAGTTTGGTATGGTATAGATCAAGTTCGGGTTCGGGTATTTTTAAATAAAAAATTAAAAAAATTTAAAAATCTAATAGAAAAATGAAAATTTGATTCTTGATTTGGTTCTGGTTCAGGTTTTGGTTTAGGACTCATGGGGTATTTTGTCATGTTTTTTTGGCGTTCGGTTCCTCTAATTTGAGTTGATTTCGATTCGGTTTTTGGGCTTTTAAAATAATATCTAGAAAACAATATTCAAAATATCAACACCGGTCTAAGAACTAAATGAATACAGATTGAAAAAAATAATCAAATCTTATGCTATAGCGTGGGTATAATTCTAGTATAAATATAGAAGTAAAAGTTTGTCAAGATTTCAATATGTATATATAATTAAAAATCTATTATTTTTTAAAAAATTAATTATTTATTTTTCAAATTCTTATATGGTTGGTTTATTATTTATGTTTGGGTCAAAGGTTACTTTATATTATTGTTGAGTTGACCTTAAAAATAAAATGGAAAAGAATAGTAGGCCTAAAACGACGGCGGATTAAGTGTGGTAGAGGGACTAAAAGTTAAGTCTCACAACCTGGGATCGTCTTTCTGCTCGTGTCGACTCGTCCGAGTTGACTCGTATAAACTCGGTCCTTTTCTTCCACTCTCTTTCCCTACTACTTTTTTTTTTCTTAATTTTTTTTTTTTTTGCAAATTCACCGTCTTCTTCGTCCAACTGCGCCCTAAGTCTCTGTGGCTTTACCCTTTTTTGTCATTTCACATAAGCCTCACTAATCCGACGGCTCTGCTTCCGTCCACGTCAGCTTCGTCTTCTTCAACCCTCTAATTCTCTCTCTCTCTCTCCGTCACCGTCTTCTCCTCCTTCTTTAGTTTATCGCGTTATTTATACGGTTTCTTCTCTAGGGTTTCCTTCAGATTCATCTCCCTTTTCCTTTTCTTCTCTACAGTATCTGTTCAATATTGCTGAAGCAGAGGCCTTGAAGCTCCAATTTTGTTCAATTCTGGAGAAATAGTTGAGGTACTTTGATCATAATTCATCCACATCTTTTAATTTTATTGAATTGGCACTGTAGAGTTTACAGTTTTTGTTTTTACGATTTCTGTGTTTTTTTTCTTCTGCGTTTGTGTTAGGGTTAAGTATCATACTCTCGATTGAAGAACTGATTCTTTTGAGTGGAATTAGGGTTTTCTTTTATGCGGGGATGGCGATCGAGAAGAGTAACGTCAAGCTTTCTAGGTTTGATCTAGAGTACTCTCAAGGTAGTGGTGAATCTATGTCGAGTTATGAAGGAGAACTTGTTCAACGTAAAAACTCAGCGGCTTCCAATGTTGATTCTGAGGATGAAGATGATGATTTTGATGAAGATGATTCTGGAGCAGGCTCGGATGATTTTGATTTGCTTGAATTGGCGGAAACTGGTGCTGAGTTCTGTCAAGTTGGGAACGTTACGTGTAGCATTCCTTTTGAGTTGTATGATCTCTCTAGTCTTGAAGAAATACTCTCTGTTGATGTTTGGAACGAGTGCCTCACTGAGGAAGAGAGGCTTAGTCTCTCAAGCCATCTGCCTGACATGGATCAGCTCACGTTTATGCGTACTTTGAAAGACCTTTTCCAGGGTCGTAATTTCCATTTTGGCAGTCCTATTAAGAACCTGTTTGACATGCTGAAGGGTGGACAGTGTGAACCGAGGAATACGCTTTATCTGGAGGGGCGTAATTTCTTTCTAAGAACTAAACATTATCATACGCTGAGGAAGTATCATAATGACATGGTCGTAAATCTTTGTCAGACAAGGGATGCTTGGTCAAGTTGTAAAGGGTACAGCATCGATGAGAAGCTTCGTGTCCTGAATATTGTGAAAAGCCAAAAGACTCTGATGCGCGAGAAAAAGGATGATTTTGAGGAGGATTCATCGGAGAAGGAAGAACCTTTTGATGGGCCTTGGAGCAGAAAGGTAAAAGATAGGAAGTCTGCGCCAAACAAAATGGCTCGTCATTCTAGTTATGGTGTTACTTCAGGCTTGGAATATTCTAGCCGGCGGCAGCTGACGGCTGCCAAACAAGATAGATATGGAAAACCAAAGTCGAAACCGAAACTACCTTTCACTGATACGTATGTTGGGCCATATGCTTCAGGTTATAATGGTTTAGGTACGAATTCTGTATATAACCCCTCTTCTCACGTTAGGCAGAAATATGGTTCAGGTTTGGTTCTTGGGTCGGAAGATAATATTGATGATGACCAACATGATCCTCTCTTTGGGATGGGTTGTCGACGAGACCGGGATATTGTTTTTAGAGAAAAATCAGGATTCTCAAGGCATGGAAATAAACACAAATTTTCAAGAGATGGCGAACCAATGTCGGAACATTTCATGGGTCCACAATATTCATCAAGGCACTCGCACAGCATGTTTGCAAAGTCAAGTAAATATGCAAATAATCAGCCTCGTGCATTTGCAGAACAGATGAAGCCTGTGAAAGGTAGTCTGGCAGACCTTCGCAGTGACTTATATAGGCATGGGAAATATCATAGAGATGGCTTTTCTGTTGATCCCAGATATATGTCTGATGACTTGAATAGTAAAAGCCAAAAATTGAAGTCTGACAGGGAGTCACCTGATACTAGTTTGAGATCATATAGAGCTTCTATGCAACAAATGAACGAGAGGTTCTTAAATTCTGATTTTGGCGAGAACCAAGTGCAGGAAAAGATTAGGGTGAATGTGGCACCAAATGCGAGGTCTGGTATCGCGGCATTCAGAGATAGCAGAATGCTCATGGGAAATGATGATACAGAGTCGGATTCATCTGAGGGGTATGATGATGAAGAGGCGAGAAATCGCTTAATGCGGAGAAAATCATCCGTCTATGTTGATGGGCAGAATAATTCTCATTTTCCAATACTCAAACCTGGGCAAGATAGTAAAAAGAGCAAATCCAGAAAGAAAGATATGCAGGAGAACGAATTGCTTAATGGACGGGGTACTTACTTCAAATATTTAGGTGCACCTGGAGAACACATCTATGGGACAGGGACAGAGAAGCATTCTTACAAGGCAAAACAGAAGGGTAAGATGCGTGACAGGAGTCCCTTAAATCATTTTTCCTCTCGAGATTTTGAAGATGGCCCTATAAACTTGAGTGAGTTGAAGGACAGAAATAACAGGAAGGAGTTTTTTAGGTCAAACAATATTAGCCAGACAAGAGAGCAAATGATTGATAGACCACCTTTTCAGAGATCATCTGCAAAACCACATTTGTCTGGGAGAAAAAGAGGCTTCGATGAAGATGACGCATCACCTGAGATGAGACCGTTGGTTAATGATAGAGCCCGGGGTCGGCTTAGTAGGAAATATCAGGTTTATGAGGGTGATGGTAATAGTGGTGATGAAAATCTAGAAGACAGGTTGTTGGTTACTTGCAGTGCTGTTTCTAAAAAGAGGAAGGGAAGAGAGTCTTTGATGGACATGGAGAGGAGGGAAGATAATGGTGATATGCAGCTAAATCTGGACATCCAATTGCCAGTTGATGATATAATTGCCTCAAAGAGAAAGGGAAAAAAGAAAATGGAGGCTGATGTTGGTTTGCTCGATATAGAAACCTTTGAAATACCAAAAGCAGGAAAGGGTGCAAGTGAAGCAGAGGTGGAAACCAAGCCGCAGAAGAAGCCATTTGTGTTGATCACACCGACAGTTCATACTGGCTTTTCGTTTTCCATTATACATCTTCTGTCAGCAGTACGTATGGCTATGATAAGTTTGCGGCCTGAAGATTCATTAGATGTTAGCAAACCTATGGCAGTGGGGAACACAGAACATGAAGCAGGAGAAATTGGGGCTCCCTTGTCCAAGGATGCAGAGGATAACAAGTTGCCACAGCAGGGAAATGGAAATTTGCCATCTCTTACTATCCAGGAGATTGTTAGCTGCGTGAAGTCAAACCCGGGAGATCCTTGCATCCTCGAGACACAAGAGCCGCTTCAGGATTTGATTAGAGGGGTTTTGAAAATTTTCTCCTCGAAAACTTCACCTTTAGGGGCAAAGGGTTGGAAACCACTTGTAACATATGAGAAGTCCACGAAATGCTGGTCTTGGATTGGCCCTGTTCTCCGTCCATCTGATCAAGAGACTGTTGAAGAGGTAACATCGCCTGAAGCATGGGGCCTTCCGCACAAGATGCTTGTCAAGTTGGTTGATTCATTTGCAAATTGGCTGAAAAATGGCCAGGAAACTCTTCAGCAAATAGGAAGTCTTCCCGAGCCACCATTGTCACTTATGCAGTGTAACCTTGACGAGAAAGAGAGGTTCAAGGATCTGAGAGCCCAAAAGAGCCTTAACACGATAAACCAGAGTTCTGAAGAAGCTAGAGCTTATTTTCGCAAAGAGGAATTTCTGAGGTATTCAATTCCGGACAGAGCCTTTGTGTACACAGCTGCCGATGGTAAGAAGTCGATTGTTGCTCCGCTGAGAAGAGGCGGAGGGAAGCCAACCTCGAAAGCTCGGGATCATTTCATGTTAAAACGCGAAAGACCGCCACATGTAACAATATTATGTCTTGTGAGAGATGCTGCTTCCAGATTACCTGGTAGTATTGGGACAAGAGCTGATGTATGTACATTAATAAGAGACTCTCAGTATATCGTGGAGGATGTGACTGATTCACAAGTGAATCAAGTCGTGAGTGGGGCCTTGGATCGTTTGCACTATGAGCGGGACCCTTGTGTGCAGTTCGATTCAGAGAGGAAACTGTGGGTGTATTTACACAGAGACAGAGAAGAAGAAGATTTTGAGGATGATGGTACTTCATCCACAAAGAAATGGAAGAGGCCGAAGAAGGAAGCTGCAGAGCAGACAGAGGAACAAGAAGCTGTTACTGTAGCAGACAATGGGAATGAAGAACAAACCGAAATTGAGATGGGTTCAGACCCTAAGACTGCTGCCACTGGTTTGAACGGGGATCAATGTGCAGCAGACCAACTGTGTAAGGAGACTGAACAAACTGCAGAGGTTAGAGATGGTGAGAACACTGCTCCTGGTAATGAGCCAACGATGTGGGAGCCTGATCCTGTTGTTGTTTCTAATCCGGTTGAGGATAACACATTCATGTGCCAAGAGAACTCAGCAGATGATGATTTTGACGATGGAACATGATTGTGGTGAAACTCATTGCAACTAGGTAGGTTTCAAACATACTCTTTCATGTTGTTTTATTGATCAGGTCCTCATAATCAAAAGTCAATAGGTTCATTTGTCCTAACTCGAAGTTCGTTCTCGTTTTCTGATGTTGAGTTCTTGAGACCACTCCTGATAACAAAGATTTTGATTTCCTTTTTTCAGGTGAAAATGCCAAATGTAGTTTAACAGAAAGAGAAGCTATGGATTTGTATAAAGATATAATTGTTTTGGTCCCAATAGATATCAACAGAGTGAGATCACATCACAGGCTCTTTGGTTGAAATGAAAGTTCTTTTTTCCATATTGTTCTCATGCCATCCATTCTTTAACTTTAGAAAGTTAGTGGTTACTAGTGATTATGGTCAATATTTAATTATATATTTAGCTAAATAGAAAATTAAGAGATGTTACCCCCACAATCAAAGCATGTGTCGGACCACTTGTTCGGATTTGTTTCTCCTTCGTAAGCATCACACGTGTAATTCTTATTTTCATTGTAGTGTAAAGGATGTTTGTAGCCATCATGAGCAGACGTTAGAATCTAGAAGGATGAGTAATTTCAATGATAGATTCTCACATTCGACGTGAACGTAGACATAACATTAAGAGTTGCCAAAAGATATGTAACATTAATCTTTTTTTTTTGGTAAAGATGTAACATTAATCTAAACACTACTAAATATGGTTTTGTCTGATCCTGACCAAAAAAGAAACTAAAATTATAATCTAATTGTGAGACATGAAATTGCTTCGAGTGAGTTAGCTCTAAGGTATACGACGTTTTAGATCTCTTGACTTGATGTTATAGATCAAACTAAACTTTCTTTAATCCAAACTGAATAAACAAATTAAAGTCTACTGATGCAGAAGATAATAATTTCCTTCGGTTCCAACTTTAAACTAATAAACAATACATAAAATTAACCAATAAAGAAATGAGATAATTGCAAAACTAGTTCAATAAGATGATGATATTACAAATTTAATCATCTGTGAACAGTATCAAATGTGTGGAAGTTACTAAAAAATTTCATGGTTTTGAAATAATTTCGAAAATACCATTATGATTTAATTTTTCTGAAAAATCAAAAAAAAATTTCTTCATGAAGAAGAAGAAGAAGAAAGAATGATTTTTTTTCTTTTAGATTTTGTTGTGTTTTTGTGTTGATTTCTTAAAGTTTTAAGTACTCTATATTTATCTTCATCATTCCTCTAAGGTATGAGTTCATTAACTTCATTTTCATGAAAATTCACAACTCAAAAATTGCATATTTTCCATATAACTCGAATTTGAGGGTTTTGTTGAGTGAGTTGAGTTGCGTTGTATTGAATATTCATTGGGTATCTTGATTAGAACACAAAATTACAAGGTTAACGAGTTAATTTTGAAATTTTCGAAATGTTAGGTTGAAGATGATGAACAGTGACGAAAAACCTACATAACAGCAATCGAAAACCTACATAACAGCAATCGAAAACCTACAAAACTTGACTGAAAACCTACATAACAGCAAACGAAAACCTACATAACAGCAAACGAAAACCTACATAATAGCAATCGAAAACCTACATAATAGCAATCGAAAACCTACATAACAGCAATCGAAAACCTACATAACAGCAATTGAAAACCTACAAATCTTGAATTCAAACCTACATAACAACAATCGAAAACCTACAAAGCTTGACTTCAAACCTNTGAAAACCTACAAATCTTGAATTCAAACCTACATAACAACAATCGAAAACCTACAAAGCTTGACTTCAAACCTACATAACATCAATCGAAAACCTACAAA
>OVAX01000564.1:0-74655 GCA_900406405.1 Lepidium africanum
GCGACTGAATTTTTCAGTCACAATATTCAGTCGCTAAATGCATGTTTTCTTGTAGTGTAAGATTGTGAAAATCGAGCAAAGAGGAGGGAAAGGGGAAGAAAACTAAAATTAGGGTTGGAGAAACATTCCTCGTGAAGCCTTTACAGGTCTCACACCAAAAATTGGGCTGGGGAGTAGTTGTTACACCCTCAATCTTTATAGGAGTGTCAAAGAAGACTTTTTATTACACTTCTTACAACCATAGTAATACCAACCCCAATCAGTATCTATCTCATAAAGTGTACACAAGAGGCGACAACGACCAACCTACAAAACAAATTTAATTTCCTATCATTATAAAACGTCGAATCTATAATTGATATAGAAAAAAAAAGAAAAAAAAACAGGCATTACCTTGTCTGTGCCAAGTAAATCAGAAATTTGAAGAAAAGGATATTCAAGCCAATGATCTTTATCGGAAACTTTAGGTATGATTGTTTTCGAATTCTTTATCACGATCTTTAAACCATCATCGATCAAACTAACAAATAAGCTGTAAATTCAGTAGTTACACCCAAAAAATAATCAAGACGATTCGTTGTGTACATAAAAATAAAATTTACCCATCAAAAGCTTCTGTTTCCGGCATCTTAGGGTTGAAGACAATGAGTGATGTGTCAAATGAGTTGCTGATACTTCGAACATCTATCAAATAATTTTTAATATCGAACAAAGCAACACATAAAGAGCATAATAAAAATTACAAAAAAATACAAACAATAGTATGAAATGAAATTAAAAGTGTAAAAGAGTACAATGACAATAAAACATGCATACCATTCCAAAGATGAAGTTTGGCAAAACGAATCAGAAAATAGATCAAACCGTCAGAAGATCACAAAACAATGTCGTAAAATGTTCTAGCATAAGAATTCCAAAGATAACATGATAGACGATTTCAACATATACTCTTCTTGAAACACTTAGTATCTTTGCATTTGTCTTTTGTTTAGTTGAATTTTTGTTGCAGGAAAAGAGAAAAGTGATTGAAGACTCTGTTACTACAACATCAAGGGTCTCAAACCAGAGAATATCAAATTATAATAGCCTTGTAACTACTGAAAGACCTTGTGAAAGCTTAAGCCAACAATTATCATGTCAATAAAGATTTTTGAATCAAGCCAATCTAAGTGCAGAAACTGTAAGAGAAAGTGAATGATGATCTGAGATTTCCGAATACTGTCACCACCGATGATGTACTCGGCTAAGATTCGTGCAAGGTTTTTGATCAAAAACATTATGCAAATAATAAGTCTTCTTTGAAAAATATTCGTCAATCAAAGTGATGTAGTTTGGCCTCCTGAGCACCGGGAGCATTTTAAAATTTGTTGAGCAACTTTGTCTCTTCAAAACAGAAACTTCTCAACTATATTATTGTTATTTTTGTAATCAAAATACGATTCTTAACAGGCTTTGAGTCAGTTTATTCTAATTTTTGATGATTTTGGATATAGTAGGCAACAAAATGGCTCATTAACACAAATACATCATATGAAATATATATACAAAACAAAACACACATCGCCAAATAACTCATTACTAGGTGGCTTTCCTGTACATGCGTGCGGATATAAATATTTTTATTTCAATAGTTTCATGTTTTTTGAATAAAACTAAAACATTTATAATCAAAATTGAAAATGCATATTATTTTAATGTACACACAATTTTAAACTAATTATTTCATATATCAAAATCATTACAATTGATTTGGGTGATCTTCATAGTCTCATGTTTCACACTCAAAAATTTATGTCCCCTAAAAATATATAAAAAAATTAAATGATTACCACGTATTGGTTGAACAGACTCCTGAATAATTTTTCCCCAAGGAATTCCACGAATTCTTGTTATGCACTTATTCCAACCCTTAATTGGTTTTTCTGATCCACTTATGAAATATTAATAATGTTATTAGTTTATCTTTCAATCAATTTTTTTATTTGCTACTATAATATGCTTCTCCAAAATTATTTTAATGTTTTTTTTGGAGTAAAATTAAAAATTTGTAATTAAAAATTTTGCAATCTTATTTATTATTATAGGAGTGATTTTTACCAAAAAGCTAACGTGTCAACACAACATTTAATTTAACGTGGTTGATTATAGAGTTGTTCTAATATTAAATTACAAAGTTACCCCTACCATTACAATAAAGTTTATTTTAATATTAATTTATTTAGTTTATTTTGATATGAAGATAACAACATATATTTTCTAAGATATTATTAAACGTAAAATTATTTTGTTTTTATTTTGATTTAATTATTTTTTTATAATATAGATAATTACATAAATTACTTAGAGATTTTTTATTTTACATATTAAAATTATTTCATTTTAATTTAAATTTTTATTAAAAAATTATTTTATTTATTTTAAAGAAATATAATTTTCTTTTAAGTTTTAAAATATCGAAAATAGATAAGAAAATTTTGTTTTTTAAAAAATGAATATGTAAAAAATATGTAAAATATGTAATTTATGTAACTAATATTACATATGATATGTAAATTACTTAGAGATTTTTTAGTTTACATATTAAAAATAAAATTTTACATATTAAAGTTTTAAAATATTTCGAAAAGAAAAATATGAAATATATTGTAAATTGTATAGATACATGTCATAGCAAATATATATTGCTATTTTAGAATTACACAAATTCAATGATTATATAAATTCATAACAAATATTAATTGCTATTGAAAATATATTTAATTGCAAAAAAAAAACCGCTATAACATTGAAAGATTCAATATCAGTATCAAAATCCTCTATCTAAAGTATCATACCTATTATCGCGGCGATATCAAAGCGTTTAACTAAACGCTATTATATCGTTAGATAGCATTTTTCTGACGCTACCAGAAGCCGTTTTTCCTATAGTGTGTAAATCTAATAAATAGCATGCATCTGCAAAACCAACTAAATCGATACTATAATTTATGTTATAAAATAATTCCAAATCAATTCTTCCTTGAAGATAATGAAATATATGTTTTATTTTAGCAGATTTGTAGCATTAGCTATATCTGGTCTAGTGCAATTTGCAAGATACATAAGTCCACCAATAGCGCTCATATAAGGTATTTCAGGACCTCATACCACTTTGTTATCTTCACAAGGTCGAAATGGATCTTTATCAATATTAAGAGATTTATTGACCATTGGAGTACTCAAAGGAGTCGCTTTATCCATGTAAAAGCGTTTTAAAATCCTTTTCGTATAATTTGATTGATGTACAAAAATTTCATTTTGAAGATGCTTGATTTGGAGCCCTAGACAAAATTTTGTCTGTCCAAGATCTTTCATTTCGAACTCTTCTTTCATATGAGTTCTTGCATCATCAATCTCCTTTGGAGTTCCAATTATGTTCAGGTCATCAACATATACATCTATTATCACAAATCCGGATAAAGATTTTTTAATAAATACGGAAGGGTATATCGCGTTGTTGGTATATCCTTTACTCAACAAATATTCACTTAAGCGATCACATGCGTCCGGATTGTCTTAATATATTATGTGTTCGCTGTAATTTGACCGAACATATCTCTTTAAATTTGAGCAAAATGTCTCGAGCATTTTTAACCCTTCTGGGATTTTCATGTATATATTATTATCCAGTGGTCCATATAGATATGTTATCACAACATTCATTAGATGCATTTCTAAATTTTTAGATGCCGTTAGGCTCATTGAAAATCTAAAGGTAATGACATCCATTACCAGGGAATATGTCTCTTCATAATCTATTCCCGGTATTTGAGAAAAACCTTGGATAACAAGTCAGGATTTATATATTGTTACCTCATTTTTCTCATTTCTTTTCTGAACAAACACCCATTTGTACCCTACGGGTTTTACATGTTTGGGTGGTGTGACAATAGGTCAAAAAACATTTCTTTTATTGAGGGAGTTTAACTCAATTTTTATGGTCATTTCCCATTTCTCGCAATCAGATCTTTTCTGTCATTCCAGTATGGACCTTGGATCTAGATCATTACTTTCATTATTAATTTTTTTTGATACAGAGAATGATAAAATTCCATCATCATCTTCTATCTCATTTCTAACCCATAATTTTCCATTTTTGGTATAATCGATGGAAACTCATGATTTTCAATATTAATATCCTCTTCAGGACTTTTCTCTGTATGTGTTTCTTCTGGATCACTTTCGTTCAGTTCTCCCAATTTCTTTTTCTTTCGGGATTTTTATCCTTTGATCTCATTGATCTCCCCTTTTTCAACTGAACATTAGGTTCATTTGTTATATTTCCATCATTTTGTTCTTCCGGAACAATAACTCTTGATGGAACATTCATAGCGGGTATATATGATTTTGTCACCTTTCTTGTATCGGTGAATGCATCTGGTATCTGGTTTGCTATATTTTGTAAATACACAATTTTCTAAACTTCCAGTTCATGTTGTTTTGTAGGGGGATCAAGGTGCGACAACGACGATGTGCACCAATCGCCATGTAATATATTTTGGAACTTCTCTAGCCCAAATTGAAATTGGGAGTCTTGTTCTCATTATTAATGGTCTGGCAATAATTTGTAATCGGTTGATCAAAGACTCAGTCATACCATTCTGTGTGTGAACATGCGAGATTAGATGTTCAAAATCAATTCCCAATGACATACAATAGTCATTTAAGGCTTGTGAAGTGAATTTACCAGCATTATCAAGCCTTACTTTTTTTATTGTATAATCATGAAATTGTGCTCTCAACTTGATTGTTTGGGCAATGAATTTTGTGAAAGCTATATTTCATGTGCTAAATAGACACATATGTGACCATATACTAGATGTGTCAAATCAATACCATAAAATATTTAAATAGGTGGATAGGTCCATATATATCACCATGTATTCTTTCTAAGAATACTGGAGATTCATTCCCAACTTTTGCTGGTGATGGCTTAGTTATTAACTTTCCAAGAGAATAATCATTACATAGAAATTCTCCTGTTTGAAAAATCTTCTGGTTTTTCAATGGATAGCCATTTGAATTTTCCACAATTTTCCTCTTCATGACTTAACCAGGATGCCCTAAACGTTCATGCCAGATTTTGAATGTACATGTAAACTTCTCGTTTACATTAATATATGATTCAACCACATTAATATATTCTGGAGGATAAACCTGATAGTTTTTCTAATATATTTTTCCTCTTCGGAATTATTGATGTAATGTAAAGATATACAATGCCATTCTTATTCATAGTCTCTATATGATATCTATTTCTTCGGATATCTCTGAAACTTAATAAGTTTCTGTAAGATTTGGGGGAATAAAATGCATCATTTATTTCAAATTGTGTTCCCCCTAGCATTGAAAAAATAGCTCTCCCAGAGCCCATAATTTTTTGCATTACCAGATATAATATTCACGCTTCCAACGGAATTTTTTATATCAAGGGAGGAGAAATACTTTTTATTCATAAGTATTGTGTGCATTGTAGCACTGTCTGCCAGACAAATATCTCCATCCCCGTTCTCAAGTTTCAACATTTTCATATTATAAAAGATATGTTAATATATAACAAAGCAAAAAATTTATATTACAATAAGAACTATTTTACAAATAAAAGAAAACACAACAAACTATGATTATGTCATATTATCTTCTTCAAGAAGATTTTAGTTGTCTTAATTTTTGTTGATATCTTCGGGATCAACAACAAAATCAGTAACATCGAGATGTATATCATTATTTATACCATCGGAAAAAGGCCCAGCATCACTATAGAGGAAGTTGGTTTCACTTTGTTTTTCTTTTCTCTTTTGTGATTCTTTATACAAATCGGCCAAATGCTTTGGTGTGCGGCAGTTATGTGCCCAATGTCCTTTCATGCCGTATATGTAGAAACAACTCTCATGTTGATTTTCGTGACCAACTTCATTCCCTTTAAACCTTTTATTATTTCTTTCATCATGGGAATCATTTGGACGATATTTTTTTATTTTTCCACGTCCACAGCCACGTCCATATCCTCCTCGTCCACATCCATATCCTCCTCGTACACGACTACTATTATTAACTCGACTGTTTCCACGTTCATTCCAATTATTATAATTGGATGATGCCACATTTGCTTCTGGAAATGAGGCTGACCTAGTATGATGTGATATATGGTTCAACATTACAAGTTCATTATTTTGTTCAGCCACTAAAAGAACTTGCATCAATTGTGAATACTTCGTGTATCCCTTAGCCCGATATTGTTGCTACAGGATTACATTTCTAGGATGAAATGTTTGGAGAGTTTTCTCAATCATATCATAATCACTAATTTTTCTCCACATAATGTGATATTGGAAGTGATTCTGAACAAAGCCAAATTATACTCACTAACACTTTTGTAATCCTGGAACCGGAGGTTTAACCACTCATGTTTGGCTTTTGGTAAGATCACATATTTCTGGTGATCAAACCTATCTTTGAGTGATTGCCAAAGATCTGTAGGATCCTCCTTTGTTATGTATTCATCTTTTAAACCATCAGGTATATGGTGGAATAAATATATTATGGTATTTTTCTTTTTCTCATCAGAAGTCGTTTTTGACTTAATCGATGGTATCAAGGAGTTGTCTTCCTTGTAAATGCATCCTTGCTACTACTGCCTATCTCATATAATTATTTCCAAAAATATCCAGGACATCAATCTCGAGTTTAGCTATATTCGTCATGATAATTGAATATAGCAATTTATTTATCATTAATTTGGAGATAATTCAATTTAAATGTCAAGTTAAAATTCATGAAAAAATTTGCTTGATAAAATAATAGATTGAAATAACATACAATAAATAAACATTAATTTAAAATATTTTGTCATTTTGACAAAATTTATTTTATCGTTCTTCTGGAACGTTTTATAATTGTCTTTTGGATATTTAAAAGTATTGATCAGAGGAGAGATGATCTACCATATGATCATGATCGTGAAGGCAGAGCCTATCTAACGATCAATTTGGGGAAGGCAGCGCATATCATCTCGAAAATTAATATTTAAGTATGGAGAGCAAATCATCCATATGGCACGCTGGCTATCATAACAATTTAATAAATAAATTGGCATATTTATATGGGGAGCAAATTACCCAGGGGCATAGCCCCTTCATTATAATAAAATAGAAATTAAATTTGACAAAAATTAAATCATACATTCGGTTCGATATTAGAACAGAGCAACTCGTACTAATAACGTGTTAAAAACTAACTATATATAAAAATATATTATTGTGTATGTGGTATGGGATAGAGAGAAAGCAGAGGGACGTGAGTATTATTACAAGAACTTTTCTTGTATATTAATTTTTTGTGTAAAATAAATTCTAAGGAAGGCAAAATGTATTTATAGTACAAAAGAAATGATAAAATATTGTTGAGTCTGTAAAAGTAAAATTGGAAATAAAGCTTATCCAAATAAAAAATAATGATAGCAGTTAATGGATAATTATCTAACATATTCTTATTTTTTGTTTTTTGTTTTTGTTAAAATTTCTTGCATTAGATTTAATGCAGCCAAATAAGCCAAATGTTTTACAAAGATAGAATAGTTGAAACCCACATACTAGAATTTAGAAGAACCCAATAGAATTTGGCCCATAAGCCCAAATGCTCAATGAAGAGAAAGTGAAGAGTCGAATCTGCATTTATATGTCGATTTTTTTTGCAAAATATGTCAATATTATTAATCTGAAAGTTTGGTTACAAAAGATTAGTTCTGTACACGTAGCATCTTGGCAAAAAAACTAAAAACAAGATGGTACTAATTAGAATCCGATGTGGCTAAACTAGAGCCATTTACCCATTAAGTTTCTAAAACCCTTGCGTTTTCTACGAGCATTGATGAGGTTCCTAATATCTTTGTCTATCGAATGAAACAAAGATAGTGGTGAGGTATGGTCATTGTTGTGAAGAGAGTTATTTCTCTGCCTTGCTGGTAGTGGCATGAGTCACAATCTTCCGAAGTAGCGAGGGAGATGATGGCTCTTTCATCTTTGTCCAAGCCATTAATTCGGCTCAGCTTGTGAAACCAAATGATATTATATTTAAAATCTGCAATATTTATCCACAATATCTTCCAGAAGTAAATTAATAGTAGAGAGATGCGCAAACAAAGAGACTGCGAGATCTGATCTAGGCTGCCTCAAAATCCAAGTGCTACCCCTGGTTGAATCAGCGACCGCGGCCAACAGAGGGATGCCTAATTGCGATGGACCATTGTCTCCAAGTGTAGATATCAATCTCCCAAAAGGTGACCAAGAATCAACCAAAAACTTGCATATTTTCCATTCCCAAGAGTACATTTAAGGAAACCTGTAGCAACCTCTCAAAGTTTGAGTATTGTTTTCTAGTTCCATGAGTCATTTAGCTTAGCTTTGATGGACCAGAATTCAGCCGAATCTTTGAACTTATGGTGTCGATTCCAAGCAACCCACAAGGACTCCTTAGCGGAGAACAATCGCCACAGTAGTTTAAGATTTATTGCGATATTCCAAGTTTCAAAATTTCTCAAGCCCAAGCCTCCTTCGCTCTTTGGCAGACAGACTTGGGCCCAAGCAACTTTAGCATGCTTCTTTATATTTAAATTTCCAGACCACTAAAACGATGAACATAGACTTTCAATAGCTCCGATACACCCTTTTGGGAGCTTGCAAACTGACATTCAAAATACCACGAAGCCAAAGATGACTGAGCTAAGAGTTGTTGCCTTCCCAAGAATGACAACATCTTGTTGGCCCATGATTCGATTTTCACTTTGATTTTCTGCAACAAAGGGTCATAATATGCTAATGTGAGCTTAGAGTGCTTTAGTGACAATCCCAAATATCTTATGGGAAGCTCAGCATTAGGAAATCTATAATTTGGGATTACTCCCATCTCTCGAGAACCTAAGCCAGCCCGGAAAAACTCTGATTTCTGTTTGTTTATGGTCAGTCCCGAGCATCATGAAAAGTCATCAAGGAACTCGACAATTCCATGGAGAAAGGAGATGCTGCCATCAAAATATATTATCACATCATCAGTGAACATCAAGTGTGTTAGAGACAAGCCTGAGGTTTCCGGATGAAAGCGAATTTAGTCTGATTGGAATCGAGATTTGAGGAGCTTTGAGAAGACCTCCATGACTAGAATAAATAGATACGGGGAGAGCGGATCTCCTTGCCTTAGATTCCATGTCGAATTTTTTAGTTTTGTTAAAACTTAATCATAGATTATATTCTTAATTTTTCATCAGAATGAATGAAACATTTTCTTCCATTTGTTATTCTTCCTTCTAACAACTTTTTGTAAATTTTATTTTTTCATATGTGATTACGGATTATAATATTTCGTTTAAATATCAAAGCATAGAACTATCTTTTGACATTCTAGAAATTTAAACAGTTAACAAAAATAGACACTTAAGAAATTCCGGAAAATATATATCCTAAATTATTTATCTTAAATATATATACACAACAATAATTTCATGAGTTAACAAGAAAACTTTCTAATTTCATAAATATATATACACAACAATAATTTCATAAATATATATACAGTTATTTGTCTAAATTTATTTGTCCTAAGTTCATTTATCCTAAATTTATTTTCTTAACAGTTAACAAGAACACTTTCTAATTTCATAAATATATATACACAACAGTAATTTTTTTTTGGTATTTGATCTTGTTACAAAATATTTTTATATAAAAGATTTTAGGGAAAAATTTCAAAAATACCTCTTGACCGAAATTCTTTGTCAAAATAGTATTTTTGCTTTGATCCATTTCCAAAAAAGAGATACATTTTTTGAAAAAAAAAAGCATTTTTTTACTCAACTTTTTTTTCAGTGATATATTTAATTTCTTTTTTTTAGTGGTATATTTAATTTCAAACTTCATATAACATTCACGGCTGAATGTTCAGTTTACCAAACTAATATTTTGTTGAAAGCTTCTAGAATGTTACATGGTCTTATACATGTTTGTTCATTTTGACTACTACAGGTATATTGTGAGAGAGATGATTTGTCTTATAAATTCCTACATATATAAACACTTGTATAAATGAACAATTGGTCTCTCCCTAAAGGAGGAAATTGAAATAGGCCGAGATACAGACCCATATAGAATTGGGTCGAAATGTGTAGACGCCATGCTGGACTAAATTTAAAAGACCTCATGTTGGGCCAAGCCCAAAATTAGTAGAGAACGGCCCGTTTTGCTTTCACTCTATTGGCTGCCCTAAGTGCAGAAAATTAGAAGTAAAGCAATTTTGGGAATTTCAAGTGTGCTCAGACGCTCGGATTCGAACAGAATTTGTATCGTCATCGAATACTGAGAGAAAAGGTTATGTTTCTGTCCAATCTCATATCGATTATAGTTTTGTCTTCGTGAATTTCTGTTTCTCTGATTTAGGGTTTTTTGAAAGCTCAGGTTTTTTATTACCTACTACGACTATGATGACTCCAAAGCAGTTGGACTGTGGTGGCTCTGACGAAACTCTCCCCCGTCGAAGATCTGAAAGAAGGACTCGTCCCTCCAGGCGTGCTTATGAAGAAGGAGAAACAGATTACCAAACTAAGAAGACGAAGAAGATGAATTTGGGTTCGCCTGTGAACAGGATTTGGAGCGAAGAAGATGAGCTCATTGTCTTGAAGGTAGTGTACTACTTTGTTTTTATGTACTGCATTTACTTATTGGATTGCATGTGTGATTTTTCGAAACCACTTTAGGGATTGGTGGAATTCAGAGCTGAGAGTGAAAACGCATCGAAAGTTGAGTGGGATGCCTTTTATCGTTTCATTGGGAGTTCGATTGTTCGGAAATTCTCAAAAGAGCAGGTTTCGAGTAAGGTCAGTAAGTTGAGAAAGAGATTCCTTGACCAGTCTGAAAGAATGAGACGAGAGAATGCTGAAGCCTTTGGATATTCAATGATCCTCTGGGGACAAACTGATGTTGAGAGTGGTGCGGAGACTAGTCAGAAAGCTCAACAGAGGATCAAAGGTAAAGAGTTGTTGGACTTGGAGGAATACAACGAGGCAGGCAAAAGAATGGAGCTTGAAACTTTTGGAAAAGAGACTCAGGGTGATAATGATGATGATGATGATGTAGGCACTCTGCGTGATGCATTTGAGACCATGTTATCAAGTGGTTTAAGTGATTATCAGAAGAAGTGTCAGCTTGAGAAATTGATGGGCCTTGAAACAGGAATCAAAACTGAGCTAACTGAGACATGGGAATCATTGTGTGTTGAGGAAATCAAACTGCAGATGAAGAAGCTTCTATTTTCCGCTGAGCTTATTGAGGCAGTTACAGAAAGTTAGATGATTCCAAGAATTCGTTGCAGCAATTGGTGTTCTCTGTTTAGGTTGGTATGTAGTAGTCAACAACTATTCTATGTAATTAATCTATGGATTGTTTGCCTTTTTTGGTGATCTATTTTGGAAACTGTTTGTGGTACTTATCAGTTAATTAAGTAGAATCCTTTTGTGTTCCCTAATGAAATGCATTTACAATGCCATTTGTTGTTGTTATTGTTTAAGTTGCTGTCTTAGTAGCTAGTACTCATTCTCTGTGCAATTGATAATGCCATCGTTTTGTGCATTGGAGCAAAGCCTCTATAAGACAGAGGTGCACAAGATGAATACAAAAGGCAATAGGCAATATCTTTGTCAGATGTTTTCTTGAGGTACAATCTATCCTTTGGATGTTCGTGTTCCATTAATTAGAAATGAGTAGGTAACAGCTTCTATACATTACATAATCCATCTCGTCCATTTTGGATAAAATTGAATCCTTCCAAACCATTTAAATCAAATGCATTCCTCTTTGAACTGATCATTGCCATAGAAATATTGTTTTCGGTTGTTGATATTCTTAGATATTGTAGAACTTCATGTTTGATAACGACACTTTCGGATAGAGCTATTCTGGGATAAAAACATATTATCTCTCCAAGAGTAATAATTCTGGGACTAGCTGGAGGAAACACGTCAGTACTTTGGTCTTTGGAGATAATTTTGGTTGATACTCTGTTACCTGTTTGGACTTCTGACTTTTGAAATCATTGTTAATATGTGTGGTATTTACGTAATATGACAGAATACTGGATGAGAAGAATTTTTGAACTCTTATGATAATTGTTGAATCCACTGAGGTCGAGTTTAACACCCAGCCAAAAATCCAGTAGGTCTCGGGGATTGAAAATCCAAACTGGTTCCAGGTATGAGACGATAATTATAGTTTTTGATTGACTGAGATTAAAGACTTAGGCTTTGACTTGAGAGTGTGACTGTGTTTTCAGGGAGCTGCTGATGCAGTGAGGCAGTAGTTGTGGTTGTTTGAAGAGCACAATGTGTTGGAGTTTTTGGTTCTTGCAGGGGATCGTTTGTACCGTATTGATTACGAAAAATTCATACAGGAGCATCGCGAAACTGATGCTCATATCACGGTTGCTGCTCTCCTATGGATGAGAAATCTGCTACTGCGTTTGGACTTGTGAAGATTGATGAAGGACGGATTATTGAATTTGCTGAGAAACCGAGCAACTGAAAGCTATGAAGGTAAGTTTTTAGGTGTGGAAAGTTTCTGACTTTGGATTAGTTTTCTATATATGTTCATCACATTTTGTCAGTGACAGTCTCGGTTTTTGTTTGGTCGGCACTGCAATCTTAGGCCTTGATTTCATCCTGAATGGGAAATTCTACACCAAAGTTTATAATGTCTTGGACCCGAATTGTAGTCGTTGTGGCTATTAGTCCTATATCTTCTCTAATGCTTTGAATAATGGTTTCATTCCATAGATGGATTGATGGTATCAAAGATGAGAAAGTTTCTGAAATGGTCTGTTATAGAAAAGGTGCAGAGTGTTTACATAGAAAAGGTGCAAAGTTTCATTCCATAGATGGATTATTAAAACTCTTCATGTGAGGACTTGCCATCAGTTGGCTGATGTGTTTACAAAGCCATTAGATGCATAAAGTCGATTTTGGTGCCATCTCTGGCTACTATAGTGTTATTACATCTCTAATTGGTTAAGTGTAGAATCTAATTTTCGGTTTGTCTAAACCGGTTTAATAAACCAGTTGTATTTCTTTTATACGTTAAGTCGTCTTCTTCAATGACACAAAATGTATTCTTGATTTCACAGAGTGAATGAATGGAAATATTTTCTTCTCTCTCCAGTTTGTTTCTCTACTTTCTAACAACTTGTCGTAATAAAGTTGATACCAAATGCAAAAAAAAACACTTGTCTTAAATTTAAAACCAAAAAACATATAAAATAAATAAAACTAGTAGTAAATTAAATTTTGTTTGCCAACTAAATTTTATTATTTTATACATGATTACGGAGAATATATATATATATATATTTTTTTTGATAACAAATAATATTTTCTTTAAAATGTCAAAACATAGAACTATCTTTCCACATTCTACAAATTCCTAAAAAAAATATAGCCTAAATTTATTTACGGCTTACTTTATTTAAGTGAATTTTCTAATTTCATACATATATACACAACAATAATTTTCTTCTAGTATTTGATCTTGTTATAAAATATTTTCATGTAGATACTTATAAAAACTTTTAGTGGCAAATAATCGACAGCTAATTTCAAAATGTACTCATTTTCGATATATTTTGAAAATTATGTTTCTGTGTTTTGTACCTTTTGTATTTCCATGCAGTCTAGTTATAAAAACAGAGATTTTGTTACAAAAGCAAACGACAACATTAGATAAAGTAACTTAAAAGATAAGATTACAAATTAATGTAGAAAAAATATCACTACAATCTTTTACAAATTAATTCACATATCTTTCAATCAAATTTGATTTCAAAGAAACCATATCAAGATCAGTAACGGATCGAGAAACATTTTTAATCTGGGGCATAAGCTATGACATTTAGTTATTCTATTTGATTCTTTCGGTTTTTTGTTATTTCGATTTTGAAAATGTGGTAAGCAATGCGTACCGACTAATATTCGGTTTGGTACCGATTCTGTTTCCCAAAAAATTGAACCAAATTAGTCCTGAAATAATATTAGTTCGGTTCTGAATAGTTATTTTTCTCTAAAAGTAATCAAATACCTAGAAAAAAATGATTACTTGTGACCAAAACTGTTGAATCTAAAGACTAGATCCTCTGATTAAGAAACTGGAAAAAGAACTTGAAGAAAGAAGAAAAACACACAAGAATTTTACGAGTTCAGGTTTCGATGTGAAACCCTACATCTCGCTGGAGGTTTGCTCTGGAATCCACTATCATGAACAGAATCTTTGCTCTAAAGAGCTTAATACAAGAGCTTCAAGCTTAAGAATAAAACCCCTCTCAAACTCTCTCTTCTCTCTGAATCTCTCTTTCTCTTAATCCGACTTCTGTTGCAAGTTATGAATCACTCAATCGCATAACCATTATATACTTGGTTCTAGAATCTACTCCCTGAAACAAACTCCCTAACTACCCAACAGAATAAGAAAAGATAAGAAGATGAAGAAGCTTAGCTCTCTGTAACTCTTCCTCTGCACTCTGAAGTCTTTCACCCCTTCTGGATAACCCGTGAAAATTCCCTTCTTTGCTCTTGGTTCAAGCTTTCCATATGATGAGTGTACATATGCAAGACATCCAAATCTTCTCAACCCTTCTAGAGATGGCATTGCAGAGCTCCACCTTTCCTCTGGAATCTCAAAGTTTATGGCTGATGATGGCGATCTGTTGATGACATATACTACTGTTGAAGCTGCTTCTGCCCAGAAATTCTTTGTGAGACCACTTTCACTTAACATTGCACGAACTTTCTCCATGATTGTCCTATTAAGTCTCTCAGCCACTCCATTCTGCTGAGGAGTATAGGTGCAAGTCTTGTGCCTTACTATTTCTTCATCTTTACAAAACCTGTCAAACAAAGAATTACAAAAGTCGAGACCATTGTCAGTTCTTAACCATTTTACCTTCCTTTCTGACTGAACCTCTACTATTTTCTTCCATTCCACAAAGCTATTAAAAGTTTCATATTTGAATTTAAGGAGTTTAATCCAAATTTTTCTAGTAAAGTCATCTGTAAAGGATACAAAGTATTGACACTTGCCCAAGCTTTCTGGAACATTTGGTGACCCCCAGAGATTAGAGTGAACGTAGTCAAGCTTTTCCTTTATGACATGCATTGTTGTTTGAAAACTAGATCTATGTGTTTTACCAAAAACACAATCCTCACATAACTTTATCTTCGATATTTTATCTTGCTTAAAACATCCTTTCTTGTGAAGAATTTGAAGTTCCTTTACACTTAGGTGACCTAACCTGCTATGCCATAAACGAGTGTTATCAACTTTAGAATCTGTTTTACTTACAGTGATAGTGCAAGCTTTTGTAATTCTTGCATTTCCCAGAAGTATGTATAATGTGTCTCTTCTCTTTGCTTTCATGATCACTGTACATCCCTTTATAACCTTCAGAATACCATTTTAACCTCTGAACTCACAACCTTTTGCTTCCAATGTTCCTAAAGATATCAGGTTCCTGGATATTTCTGGCATATACCTTACATCATGCAAAATAAAAGTAGTTCTGTCAGGATTAGCAAACCTTATTGAAGCAATACCTTTTACCTCGCAATAAGTTTCATTTGCCATTCTGACTTTGCTGTTGTAGCATTCCTTGAGATCAATGAGCAGTTCCTTCTTTGGTGTCATATAGAAAGAGCATCATGTGTCAAGAATCCATTCTTCTTGATCTATGTCTCCTTGAGACATATTGACTTCTGATACTACTAATCCCACCAGATCTTTAGCATCATCTTTGGCTAAAGCTGATTCACCTTATTGATGATGTCCTTTGTCTTTATTCCTCTCTAGCCATTTGTAGCATTGCTTCTTGTAATGACCATCTTTACCGCATATCCAGCAGGTTCCTTTCTTCCTATCTTTAGACTTTGATCGTGACTTGCTTCTGCCTTTTGAGAAGCTTACTCCCTTTGATTCAAATATTCCTCGAACATAAAGTCCTTCATGATTTTTTTTGTTCGAACTTGGTCTGTAACCTGATTTCTTGAGTTTGGCTTCTTTGGATTTGGCAGCACTTACTACATCATCTACCTTCAGTTTATCCTTACTGTAGGTGAGAGTCTCTCTTAGATGATCGTATACTTCAGGAAGAGACTTTGACAGAAGAATAGCTTGAGTTTCTTCTTCTATTTTAATCTGTAAATCTCTCATATCCCTTAAACGCTTTAAGAAATCATTAACATTCTGATCAATAGTCTTAGTTTCTTGCATTTGAAAAGCATAAACCTCTAACTGAGAAAAAATTCTATTAGGAAGAGTAGTAGGAAGAAACAACTTATCGAGAGTTTCCAGAGTGCTTGCTGCTGTCTCACAGTTCTCGATCTTTCTGAGGATCTTATCATCCACCGTGAGGAAGATAAGATTCAACGCTTGTTCATCCTTGTTTGCTCTCATTTCTTCTTCTTCGATTTGCTTCTTTTCCATTTCTGGTTTCTTTTCTTCTTCTTTCATTAACACCATTGGACTATAAGGCTTAAAAACACTCTTTAATCCTTGAACTATTAAGCTCACGATCATTCGTTTCTTCCACAATCCATAGTCTCCGGTTCCATCGAAGATGGCGATCTTGCTCTTCGATTTCGTCGAACTCATCTTGGTATTCTGATAACGTCGATTCGACTTCTCTGAGATCTACTGATTAGAAATTGTCTTCCGATGTAATGCTTCGTCTTCTTAAGCTGAGCTCTGATACCAAATTGTTGAATCTAAAGACTAGATCCTCCAATTAAGAAACTGGAAAAAGAACTTGACGAAAGAAGAAAAACACACAAGAATTTTACGAGTTCAGGTTTCGATGTGAAACCCTACATCTCGCCGGAGTTTTGCTCCGGAATCCACTATCATGAACAAAATCTTTGCTCTAAAGATCTGAATATAAGAGCTTCAAGCTTAAGAATAAAACCCCTCTCAAACTCTCTATTCTCTCTGAATCTCTCTCTCTCTCTTAATCCGATTTCTATTGCAAGTCTGAATCACTCAATCCCATAACCATTATATACATGGTTCTAGAATCTACTCCCTGAAACAAACCCCCTAACTACCCAACAGAATAAGAAAAGATAAGAAGATGAGGAAGCTTAGCTCTCTGTAACTCTTCTTCTGCAACGTCACGTGTCTGTAAATGATTGGACCTGCAGCTTCATAACCGGTTCAATCTCGAACCCTTAGCTACAACTTGATTTAAATTGGATCCAACTTAATTGAATCCTTAACCGATATTAATCCCTTAACCGGATTAACTCATGACTTGAAAACCTCTAAGTCGACATGAAGCTTTCAACACTTGAACGTTCTGTAACCTTGATCTTGACTACAACCTTCAAAAACTAACCAAAGTATTTTTAATACTATATAATTTCGGATTTTATTTGGTAACTTTTGGTTTTCGTAACCGAACCGAGAACCAAAATTATCTAAATATTGGGATTAAATAATTTTTCTAGGAATTGAAACTGAACCAAACCAAAAATTTTGGTTCAATTTGATTTTATTTTTTGGTTCTAGTTATTATGCACAGTTATTATGTCACCTACTTTGTATTCAAAATAATAAAAAGAATATGAAAAAAAAAATTAACCAAATTTTATTTAGTATGGGGCACATGCCTCATATAATTTATATGCGTTCACCAATGATTAAGATTATTAATAAATTTAAATTTTGTAGAGAGATTATTTTTGATTAATTGGTTAAATACCCCATTATGTTGTTTAGGATTTTGGGTTAGGTTATGAACGGATCTTATCGATCCAATTATATTTTTAAAAAAGAACCATATTTAATCAAATAGATATAATATCCAATGTCAAAACATAAACATATTTTCCAAAAAATTTCACATATATTCTTCAAATTTACCTAAATTTGGCACATAATTATTTCAAAATTCGAATGGTATAAACCGGTATCATACATTTCTGGCTCATCTCTTAAAATTTGTATCGTTGTGATTCTACACAAAACAGAGCTAGTTCTTTACTTCTTTTAAATAGAAGTCCATTAATCAGATCAACTCGTAACCAACTATATACGTAAATCGACATAACATATTGCTATACCATTCGATGAATGGATTATCATATAAATGGCTAATTATTGAATGATATACCCTAAAAATTAGAGATTTTGATAACATAATTCTCTATCCGAAATCAAAGTAATAAAAGAAATATTTTATATTTTATAGGTTTATTTTGAAGGGGAAAACAATAAAAAAAAGGAAATTCAAATACACCCTATTTATTCTGAGCTTTACACATGCCCAATAGATATTTTGGGCCTTAACAAAAGATCAAATAGGTACAGACAGCCCATGCGAAGATCCAAACTCCGTTATGGATTCAACTACTAGTCTTGACAAACTCGTACATTTTCTCATTATATCATAAGTGTTTTGTTTTTTTTTCTTTTTTTGATAAAGGATAAATCATAAGTGTTTTTCGATTAATAGTTAATTCAAAACTTATTTCTACATAGTAATACTATTAGTATTGTACTATTGTTAAGTGATTTGACTTTGAATTAAAATGGTAACAGCTGAATCTGGATGGATGTCGAATCTAGATAAATTTTTGTTTTATTTTTTTAGTGAAATGTGGCTGAATAATGTTCGTACCAGTTTTAGCACAACAAATTATACATTTGACACGTGTTCGTCGATCCGATTTTATTTTAGGTATTTTAAGTGGAAGGGTCGAAGATTGCCGTAATGAAGCCTATAATCACAGATTCAGAGTGTGTGTTCATCGTTTGTAATTCGAAATGTTCAAGTTCTTTGATCTTCATCCATATTTATTGAATGTTCATCGATGTTCTTAAGTTTTCAATAATGTTCTTAAGTATTCATCAATGTTCATCAGTTTTCTTAAGTGTTTGAGATATTTCTCTAAGTTTCTAGGGTCTGTTGTAAGTTGTTCATGTCTTTTTCTTCTTCTTTAGTATCCTTTTTATAGGGGTTTTGGGTTGAGCTTAAGTTTCTTAGTGGAATCCAAGTGTCTTTCTGGTGAACACGTGTTAGCACGCTTGTCTTCTAGCGGAACACAAGTGTCACCTGCAGGAGTACACATGTCGTTGTGCATGCTTGTTGAGTCCTGACACGTGTTATCCTGAGAATGTAGTTGCTATTGGGCTAAGTTTTAAGCATTAGGCCTATTCCTGCTTTGGTTCAGGACAAATCACTTATGGGTTTTTTTATCTTCGCCTTGGTTGAATAGAATTGGTGGGCCTAATGATTATTGTGCCTGGATAATTAATAGGGCTTCTCCAATTTGGTATTTACAATCAGTCCCCAAGTTCGTCAGATAAATTTTGTATTTTGACAAACTGACAATAGGATTCGCCACTTGCCAGTATTTTTGTTCGATGTTCGCGTTTCTCGATGATGAGGAGTTGCCTAGGGTTTTCCCTGGAGACTTATGCCTATAAATCCATTTCATTCTTTCACTTGAGACAAGCCATCTTTTCGATTTCAACGTACTTCTCTCTCTCTCTATTTCTCTTTTTCGTAGTTTTTCATTCTTCTATTTTTTTTAGATCCGAATTCTAGGAGTTTTTGTCTTGAATTCGGATATTGAACACGAGTCTATGTCTCGCGATGATTCTTTTGGCGCCAAGCATGCGTCGGCTGATGAGCTCGGGTCTGATTTGGGAGGCTTCACTGATGATTTTGATCGCGATTCCGATTTTGACGAGGGTGAGTTCGACTTTGAGGTCAATGAGGATATGGGTTGAGAGACCGTGGATAATGAACGTGAGGGAGATGTTTGTCACTCTGTCGTTCTGGTGGGGCCTGGTGAGAATTTAGTTGGTTCGTTTGATGAACGCCGATAAATGGAGGCGAAGGCTATGCTAGACGAGATCATGGATGATGCGATTGGCGAACCGATGTTGTCTCCTTATATTCTGAGTGAGGTTTTGTGGCTTGACAAACCGATGAAGGTTGAATCAAACCTCATTGGACGCGTGTGTGACAACAATTTGATTCGTCTAAAGATTGCTTGACGTGAAGTGAAGGAGAGTAGTAGCTTGACCGAGTGGTTTGATGCTTTAAGGGGTTTGCCATTGGTGAGTACTGAGGAGTCTGTGCACCATATGTTCTCGCAATACAATATCGGAGCCAAATTTGGGTTTTCCATTCCTAATTCTGAGGATTGTCCATGGCATTCTCCCACGGGCTATATTTGTGTCTACAAAGGTTTCTTTACCTATGGCCTCTGTCTCCCTTTTTCGCGTCTGCTCATTGACTATTGTGATGATTGCAGGATGGTGTTTTCCCAACTGGCTCCCACTTCTGTTCATAATATTCTCATGTTCGTCGATATGGCGAACACATGTGGGGTTACAATTGATTATCGTTTCTTTAAAGAAGTCTCGCTAATCTCGCGTTGTGCTAATTATTGGGGAGCTTACTACAAGAGTATGAAATCTAAGTTTGAGATCATCTGCAGTTCTCCGAACAAGCTACATAATTGGAAGTGTCGGTTTTTCTATCTTAAAGTCGACGAAGCCTCCTTCATGGATGTTAATCGATTTTACCGGTTCTTCTGGAGTTCTTCTACTGGTCTGATATTAGTTCCCTTATTTTTTTTAATTTCTTCTTTAAGTTCTAACTGTCGAAACAACGTTTATATTTTACAGTGAAACATCCAGTGAATCGCCCGCGTCTTCCATTATTTCGAGCAGAAGTGGACCGGATTCAGGATTTGTCTCACCAACCGTTTCCAGCTATCCTGAAAGCTCGTCTTCGCAGAAGGGAATTACGTGAGGAACGAGGTGCGCGAAAATTTATCTTTGGGTTATATGTTACTTTTGGATTACTCCTCTCTCCTTTTTTTTTACTATGTTCGTCGTTTGGACAACCAACAGTTCTCAAATGGATTACTCAAATTGTCTCCGTGAGTTCTCCAGGAAGAGGGAGAGAGACCCTAAGCAGTCCATGAGCCCTCCAAGGAAATCCTCGAAAGTCAAGGAAGTAGGTGATTCTTCCATGAAGCATGTGTCTCGCGTTTCTAATAAATTTCCTCAAGAAACATAGTCTTCTGATTGCTCAAAGAGTACCTCGAAGTCTGCTCCATGTAAGCCATTAGGCTCGTCTCTTGCCGAAGATGGAGTGTCTGTTCATAAGCCTCTCGTTGAAGATGGAGCGTCTGTTTGTAAATCTCATTCTAAGGACGTAGTCCTTTCTTTGGTGGAGCGAGATCTGCAAAACAAAAGTCGTGAGGCTCCTCCTCGTTATACTGGTTATGGAGGTGCATCTGCTCGTCCCAATTTTATCAAGTTTGTTTACGATGAACCCACATTCATTATAGAGAACAATCTTGCATGCGCCGAGTGGATTCAATCGGCTAGGGGTCCGACTCTATTCTTCCTCTGGTTGAAGAGCTTGAAGTGAAGGATATTTTTTTGGAGTTTGCTCGCAAAAGGATACCTGTATGCGTAGTCTTTATATCTTGGTTACTTTTGTGTTGTTTTGTTGTGTTCGATTCTAGTAACCCGTGTCTTCCCTCTCTTTTTAGAGTGACGCGAAATTGAATTGTATGATGGCCTATTACGAGCATAGTTCTTAAGGTTGCTCGTCAGGCCTTGTTTGGGAATAGTGGGAACACCGGTTCGTTGATCCTTCCCCGTGAACTTCAAGAAGAGAAAGATATAAATGCCTTACTTCAAGCACAAGTTGATGGTTTAACAAAAGTTGTTGAAGAGCTCAAGAGCGAGAATTCTGGTATTGTTGCTAGTCAAAAGATGAGCTTTTCAACAAGGAAGCTGAGCTTAATGCAATCAACGATGCTCACTAAAAATTGAAGACAGATGGTTGTCGACTCAAGAAACTTTACGATTCTTCTAAGTCTGAGAGTGAACGTTTGCGCTCGTCGATGGATCCCCTTGTTGCTCGTTTTGAAAAGTTAAGACGTCGCATTCTTTACCTTGATGAGATTAAGGAGTTTCTGAAAATGAAGGTGCAGTGTTCGGGCATGCTGAATAGCCTCAACGTTATCAAGGAGGATAGCTATGATGTTCCGCATGATCTTCTTGACCTTATGGAAAGCGATGTGAAGATGTATACTGCTATGGTGGAAGCCATTATGCCATTCTATCTTGAGCATGATGATCTTGTTCTATTTTCCAGCTCTCAAGATGTTCATGTTAGCTCAGCTGTGATCGTCAACAATCACATTGCTCCTGACGACCTTTCGGAGAAAGAGCATGGTACCAACATTGGGATTGTTACTCCTCATCAATTGGTTGATGCAATTGGGACGGGTGTTCTTCAGGGGAGTTCTGTTGATCAGTCCATGGAGAATCAAGTGCTTGTTACTGGGAACGAGGCTGTCAACGAGGCAAGTGCTGGGAATGAGGCAACGTTGGAAGATGAAGAGGTGAACAAGAATAATGCCGATGCTGCTTAAAGCTTTCTATCTTTGTTTCTCTTGCTTTATTTTTTGTTTCGGACATATGCATTTTATCAGATCCCGTGTTGACTATGATCTTTTGTTTTAGACTTTTCTGGATCCTCTGTGTCTAATCCTCTGAGTTTGATTCTTGTTGTTAGGCTTCTTTAGAAGCCTTATGCAATCACCTTTTGGATATTGATTTTAAAGTTGGTACTGATGAATTCTGAAATTTTACTTAAGTGATTTTTATTGGATATCTGGTGCGCTCGTCGATATAAGTCGCCTGGTCTTAGCGTTCGTTGGCCGATCGTAGTCACAGTTCCATGACGAACGCGTGATCGTACCTCGCTCCTTGATCTCAGATTTATCTGTATTAGCTTCTAACTGAATTTTTAGATAGTCAACCTTAATTTTTTAACTCGTTGATAGAGTTATCTTTTGAATTCTGTTATGACGGATTCATGTTTTCTTATAGTCGAGAATATTAATGTTCGATAGGTGAAGTTTTTGGTTTTCAAAGGTAAAATCGAGCATGGGTTATTTCAGATTTAAGACAAGCGTCTGTTGGCTAGCTTATATGAGGTCCGACGGTTATTGCTTTTTATTGATCAAAATAAATTTTGTGGGCTTGTTATGTAACCCTTGATGTTGACCTTATTCGCTTGACAGCGTGTTTTTGGAAGGATTGTGTTTGTCAATTTTCATGATCGAATGCACATTTGAGGATGCAGTGTGAGAAGCGTGATGTTCATCAGTTCATTTAGTTGAATGCGTGTTTGACGATGCGTTGTGAGAGGCTTGACGCTTATCATGCTATTTGGTCAAACGCGTGTTTGACGACACTTTGTGAGGCTTGATGCTCATCACTTTATTTGGACGAACGCGTGTTTGGCAACACTTTGTGAGATACGTGATGCTCATCACTTTATTTGCTCGAACGTGTGTTTGGCGACGCTTTGTGAGAGGCTTGATGCTCATCACTTTATTAGGTTGAACGCGTGTTTGGCAACGCTTTATAAGAGGCTTGATGCTCATCACTTTATTTTGACGAATGCATGTTTGGCGAGGCTTGATGCTCATCACTTTATTTGGTTGAACACATGTTTGGCGACACTTTGTGAGAGGCTTGATGCTCATCTCTTTATTTGGACAAACGCGTGTTTGGCTATGCTTTGTGAAAGGCTTGATGCTCATCACTTTATTTGGTTGAACACGTGTTTGGCGATGCTTTGTGAGAGGCTTGATGCTCATCATTTTATTTGGTCGAACACGTGTTTGGCGACGCTTTGTGAGAGGCGTCATGCTCATCACCTTATTTGGACGAACATGTGTTTGGCGACGCTTTGTGAGAAGCTTGATGCTCATCACTTTATTTGCTCGAACGCTTGGTGACACTTTGTGAGAGGCTTAATGTTCATCACTTTATTTGGACTAACGCGTGTTTGGCGACGCTTGATGATGTTATGTTATTTAGATGTTGATTTCCGTTTAAGTTTTGTATTTATGCACAATTTGATGTGTTTGTATTAAATGTATTTTCACAATTTACTTGTTGGTATTTTATTCTTAATAGTTTCCAAACGTTTGTGCCTTTCTTTCGGCGTCAAATTTTGGTGTTGGTTCGGATGTCGAGACGCATTGGCTTTCGCCAAATTTTGTTTGAGCAAAATTTTCTTCAAATTACGTTGTTGTTTGCCCCGTGATCTGATCGTCGTTGGAGTGAGGCATGGTCCGCAGTATCAGAAGATATTGGGAACTTGTCCACAATAACATAATTGAATGACGAGACGTTGTTACCAGCGATTTCGGGGAAGTGCTGAAGGTTATCTAGACCTAT
Organism: Lepidium africanum; assembly: GCA_900406405.1. Classification (NCBI taxonomy): domain Eukaryota; kingdom Viridiplantae; phylum Streptophyta; class Magnoliopsida; order Brassicales; family Brassicaceae; genus Lepidium; species Lepidium africanum. The sequence goes on from OVAX01000564.1 coordinate 24,348, forward strand.
ATTTCCGAAGACGCGTAATGAGAAACCGTCGTTCGTCATCCATCGACCATGTCAAAAACCCCATTGTAAAGTGATGATACAGTGATGTCATCCGTTACTCTGATATGAGATATGATGTTCGTCGCTGTTACAAAGGCATGAATGCCATTATTCGCTTTTGCTCTGTCTTCGGGGTGGTGTTTGTCATTCTTGGTGTCGATAGATCTTTTCCTTGTCGTCTTGCACCTGAAAAGACCCAACACTCTTTTCTTATGGGCTTGCTGACCAATCCCATGACCACCACCATCACTAGGGCCTTTGCTCATTGATGGCAAGCCTGATTTTCCAGCATGCACTCGTCGTTTCATTGAGGCACCTGCTTATGTTGTAGCAGAGTCTGCTTCTTCGTTTGTCAAAGTTTTCTTTCGTCCCATGATGCTTGGCTATGAAAACCGGCGTTGGTGCCATGCAACACCCGAGTTTGTTCTTTTCTCAAGGTCATCGAGTCTTGAGTAATTAGGGGCTCCTCGTCTTTTTTCTTGAGTAAATAGGGGTTCCTTCATTTCTTCTTTCAATGTGCATTCGTCGAGTCAGGGTGTTTGTAGGAAATTTGAAGGTTTTTATTTATATGTGGTTCTAGTGATCTTTCCATACCTTTTCCTTGCTAGTATTTTGGCGCCGCTACCCGATCCCGGTCTCTCATACTTGTGATGTTATGGCTTCTCTACTAACTGAAGGGTCATTCTGATTCCGGCGAGAATTTGTAAGTGCTTTGTTGGTGATGTTGATTTTATGGTGTTTTGGATGGAGTCAAGATCTCATTTTATAGATGTTCTAGAATATCATGTAGTTTTATTTGTGGATAGTTATGTGGTTACAACGTCCTCGTGCATGCTCTCCACGTGTCGTATCGTGCCCTGCTACAAGTGCATGCTCTCCACGTGTCACTTCATACAACACCAAAAATAATGTTTTCCTTGTTTTCGAGGCTATGCTAAGAGTTAAATTTTTCCCATTCCCGAGGTTTTGATTGATTCTGCTTGGTTCGCTTGTTTCCTCGGTTCATCATGATCGTGGTGTAATGTAAGCGCGTGTTTTTTTTTCATGCAACTTGGTTGTATTTTGAGCTTCTTGTATCCTAGCGTGCGCGTCAATCACCCTTTTTCCATTGTTCTTTGCTTCACTGACGTTTCTTTATTTAAGTATAATTTGAACAACGTTTGCACATATTTTGTGCTTCAGTTCTTTAAGACCAAATGGCTTTTATGTGCTTTCTAATCACTTGGTGCTCGTGTTGAAATCATCGTTTGTCCATCGGTGAGTATCGTACATGGGGTTTGATAGACTTATCAAGACTTCATATAATAGGCTGTTGTCTTAGTCAGCAGCTGATTTGAAGCTTTCATTTTCCGGTTGAGTTGTTTTTAGTACTTTGGCCGTACAAGTTTTGTTGCTTGTTTTTTTTTTGGCGGTTTTTTTTTGTAGCAGCTGCACCGTGTTTGGTTGCCTAGGTACCCTCTAGAGTGGGATCAAGCCGTTCGTAGTTCATAGGTTTGGATACATATACGTTTTTTAGAGTATATACATATGCTCTCCCCTTTTTTTTGTCAGTTTTCTAATAGTAATAATGTCTTACGTTAACTGCATTCCAGCTTCTTGGAATTGTGGTTCCATCCATTTTAGTGAGCTCGTAAACCCCTAGTTTAACGACTTTTGCTATTATGTAGGGGTCTTCCTAGTTCGCACCTAGCTTCCCGACGTTAGGTTCCATTATGTTTTCGTAAACCTTACGTAACACAAGATCTCCTTCTGTGGCGTCTGCGTACTTTGGCATTGTAATACTGTGGTACTTGTTGTAGGTAATTTTGTAGTTTCAGGAGGGCCTGATCACACAATTTTTCAGTTAAACCCAGGCAGTCATTGATCATGGCACTGTTTATCTCTTGATGCTGAGGGAGCTTTGTTCATCATAAATTCGGGACACTTGCTTTTGTTGGTGAGAGAGCCTCTATTCCGTGAGATAATGAGAATGAAGGTTTTCCTGTTGTGCTTTAAGGGGTAGTCCTTTATGACCAGAACACTCTATCTAGTTCGTTGGCCCATTTTCCTTTCTTGCCATCAAGACACTTCTTGAGGCCGTTTAGGATAATTTTGTTGGATGCTTCTACCTAGCCATTCCCTTGTGGATTTCTCGGTGTTGCTTTACTGAGTCGTATGTTCCAACTTGCACAAAATTTTTTGAATTTGGCAAAGATGAACTGTGACCCGTTGTCCATCACGATTTTGTATGGGAGTCCATGACGACTTATGACGTTTCTCCATACGAACTTCTGTACGTAGGAATCCTGAATTTTGTTGTAAGAATCTGCTTCCACCCACTTGGTGAAATAACCTGTTAATACTAGGAGGAAAAGCTTGTTGCGTGACGGCGGGAGTGGTCTGACTATGTCCATTGCCCATCTCATAAACGGGTATGGTATTGTGGAAGACGTGAGGAATTCCACGAGAGAGCGTATCATCGGTGCGTGTCACTGGCATGCTTCGCATTTGGCAGAAAATTTCTTGCACTTTGTATTTATAGTTGGCTAACAGTAACCAAGCCTTCGAACTCTTTGTGCCAGTGATCGTCCTCCAGAGTGGTTATCTCCTGCCCCAAGATGGACTTCTTGCATGACTCTTAGTGTTTCCTTTCCGTAAATGCATGTGAGAAGAGTATCGTCAATGCTGCTTCTTAGTAATTATTCATGGTGTAGCGTGTAGTGCGCACTGAACCTTTAGTCATCGTGCTGCCCATCGGTCTTCCGGGATGGTTCCATCAGCTAGGTATAATTTAATGTCAATACACCAATCGACTGGGTCTTTCTCAAAATAGTGTTCGTAAAGTGATTCCTTTGTGTGTTCTTCTTCTTCCATGATGGCAAAACAATATCCTTTGGGCAAACTTATGCTCGGAACTTTGATGCTTTCTACTAGGATTACCCTATGACGGTCTGGATCTAATGTTGATGCCAAGGCTGCCAGCACGTCGGCGGATGTGTTCTCGTCCTGTGGTATTTTGATGAGTGTGAACTCCGAAAAATCTTTAACCAGTTCTTGGACGACTTTCAGGTAAGCGTCCATCTGCTCGTTTTTCGCGTCAAATTCTCTATTGAACTGGCTTGCTACCATCTACGAGTCACAGTAAGCTTCTATCCGTTGTACACCTATTGATTGTGCCAGCCATAATCCGGTTAAGAGAGGCTCGTACTCTGCTTCATTGTTCGAGGCTAGAAACATTAATTTGAATGATTGTTCGATGATGCTTCCCTCAGGTGAGACTAACCATATCCCGACTCTTGACCCTGTGCGGAAGATGATCCATCCACATACAATGCCCATTTTTCTTCCTTGCAGTCTTCCCTTTGTAACTCGGGTGCTAACTCGATTAGGAAATCTACTAACATTTTAGATTTTGCACTTGTTTGTCCTTTGAACTCCACATCGTACTTACTTAGCTCTATTGCCCATTTTGTTAATCTTCCTGATTGGTTAGGACTATGTAAGATAGTTCGAAGGGGGTGATTCGTTAGTACGATGATGGTGTGTGATTGGAAGTAAGGCCATAATTTTCTTGCAGACGTTACGACTGCTAAGACAAGTTTCTCCGTTGTCGAGTATCTTTTTTTTGGCGTCGTCTAACGATTTGCTAACATAGAACACTAGTCTCTGTTCGCCGTAATCTTCTCAAATTAGAACTCCACTCACTGTGACATTTGTTACTGATATATAAAGGTAGAGTGTTTCCTCATTTTTTGGTTTTGCCAACACCGAAGGTGTGGAGAGATATTTCTTCAACTCCGCGAAGGACAATTCACACTTCTTGTCCCATTCAAAATTTTTGTTCTTTCGCAACAGTTTGTAGAGCGGGAGACATCGGTCGGTCGATCGTGAAATGAACATGTTTAATGCTGCAATTTTGCCAGTGAGTTTCTGAACTTCTCATTTGTTTCTTGGCAAAGGAAGCTCGGTAATTTCCTTGCTATTATTGGCTTCGATACCTCTTTTGGTGACTACATGCCCAAGGAACTCGCTGGATTTTACGGTGAAGGTATTTTTTCGGGTTCAACTTCATCTTATACTCATTAAGAGTTCGAAAGCATGTTTTCAGATATTTCAAGTGGTTCTCGGCTTTTCGGATTTGACGAGCATATCGTCAATGAATACTTCCATAGTTTTGTTTATTTGGTCCTTGAACATGCGGTTTACCAGTCTCTGATACGTTGCACCCGCATTTTTAATCCAAATGGCATTACGTAGTAAGAGTACGTTCCATGCTCCATGATGAATGATGTTTTATCCTGGTCGTTGGGGTGTATGCATATTTGGTTGTATCCGAAAAACGCGTCCATGAAGGACAATAGTTCATTTCCAGATGTTGCTTCCACCAGTTGGTCGATCCGCGATAATGGGAAGCTGTCCTTGGGACATGCTTTGTTCAGGTCCGTAAAGTCGACACATATCCACCATTTCCGGTTTTTCTTTTTAACTACAACCGGTTTTCCAGCCATTCAGGGTAACAAACCTCGATGATTGATCATGCTTTGATCAGACGATCGACTTCCTCGTTTACAGCGCATGTTCGCTCGGGACCTAGCTTTCTTCTTTTCTATCTGGCTGGTTTGAATGTTGGGTCTACATTCAACTTGTGACTTATTATTTGCATTCTTATCCCTGGCATATCCATGGTTGTCTAAGCGAAAGTAGAGATGTTTTTCTTCAGGAATTTGATGAGTTCGTCTTTGAAATTTGGTGGGAGTTCGGACCCTATCCTGACACATCTAGTAGCGTTGGAAGGATCGATATTGACTTGTTCGATTTTGTCCTGTATGTTGCTAACATTTCTTTGTTTGTCTTTTGAACTTGTTATCATGTAGGTACTGCCTTTGTTTCGCAACTTATGCTCTGTAATGAAGCATATTCTAGCCATTTGTTGGTTTCCTCGCACGGTACATATTCCATCGTTGGTTGGAATTTTAGGCATTAATGATATGTTGAGGGGACTGCTTTCATCATGTAGATCCATGGGGTTCCTAGAATCGCATTGTAGATTACAGGTTGGTCAATGACGAGGAATTTTATCCAGGTCGTTGTTCCTCCGAGGAAGACGGGTAGCTTTACTATTCCTAGCGTCATCATCGTGTCTCTGTTGAAACCTGTTAATGGACGAACCGATTGTTTTACTTCAACGCCTTTTTCATCCATACATTCTAACGTTTCCTTGAAAATTAGGTCTACTGAGCTTCCGGTGTTTCCGGTGTCGACCAACACTCGTGATACTTCATAATCGGAAACCCTTAGCTCTATCACAAGAGGGTCATTGTGAGGAGTGGTGACCCTATCATATCTTCTTTTGTGAAACATATGTCCTGAATTGGTACCCATTTGGTTTGCTTATTTTTGTTAAGTTGGTTTTGATGGTTCAATATCGCCTCCGATTTTCATTAAGTTGGAATCATTACATGCGATTTTTGTTAATCGCATGTACCCATTTGGTTTGCCTATTTTTGTTAAGTTGGAATCATTACATGCGATCAGTCCTCCCATTATCATGTTCACCTGTTTCCTTGGTGGTGGTAACCTGCCCTTGTCATCTTCTCGCGGTCATTTTATCGACGTTGCGGGATCTTCCTTGCTAGTGTTCTCCACGCTATCCTGTTCTTTTGACGCACCAGTGTTGCCTTTGTCATCCGTTTTATCAACATCATCTTCGCTTTTTGGGCGATATGATCCTTGATTGCCTTTCCCTGAATTTTTTCTTTGATATCTTTCGAGGAACATTCATTGCAATTGTCGGCATTGTGAGGTCAAGTGTCCAGATTGCTTATGAAATTTGTAGTACGCATGTTTGTCTTGAGTTTCGCTTTGGGTATTCCGATTCCACCAAGGGTTTGGACCTCTTTGCTCCATGTTGCGAGGAGGTGAGTTGATGTAGAACACGCTTGTTTTCTTTCCTTTAAAGTTTTTACTAGCTTGTTGACGGGGCTGTCGGGTCTCGTGTTCCTCTTTGACACGGGAATTCCTGGTTTCTGGTTCCGTGGTGAATTGGTGTTTCTGATTTTCGACCTCAATGAACCTCATGGCACAATGCAGAGCATCTTCAAGTGATCGAGGAATATAGATGTGCAGATTATCCTTTAGGTTTGATCCTTCGAGTAAACCATTCTAAAGTGCAGGAATTGCCACATCGTCTGCTACCGTTATTTGTCACATTGTTGCCTTGAATCCACACTCATGATCGCTCTTTGAATGTACATCGAATAATGCGTAAGAAAAGCCTTGGACAGTTGCTTGAAACTGTCGATAGAGTGTGGTTCCAACTTTGCAAACCATATCAGCGCATCTCCGTTCATATTCTCTACGAAAATTTGACAATATCCAACATCGTACTCTTCTGGTCTGACCTTTCGTCATATGTGGGACATTTTATTTTGACATTGTGTTGGACCCTGATGCCTAGCAGCCTCGTTGTGAATGGCTTATTATGTGCCTTTGTGAACATACGATCAATCTCCAGGGTTGTGCTCATTGCATTATGAGCTGCGAGGCCATTCTTCCATTCTCTATCTTCATTACCCTGATTGCAGCGTCTTGGTTTTCTTGCTGGTCAGGTCGGCTCGCAACACTTGATATTCAATGTTCTCAGCTTGTCCAAATCTAGCGTTCGGCGTCCGTCATCCTTGTCTTTCGATTGACTGCTGGCTTTGACGAACGCTTGAGTTCGGAGACTCTTCAGGTTGACTTCTATGGTGAGGAGACTGATCCGCGTTCGTCGAATGGGTCTGAATGCATGCTTCCTCCAAAGCGGTCATCTTTCATTGAAATTTGTCCAACTTCTCGCCCGTGTTATAGTTTGCTTCCTCAGGTTTTTTCAAAATTGTTTGAAGGAGTTGTGGTACATCCAAAGGCTCATTAGGTTGTTCTTGAGGCATCGTCTGACAATTGCTTTGCTCCATTTGGCGAACCTGGATGTCTTCACGTTCGGTGGGTAGGATCGCTTCTTCGAGGTGAATCTGCTCGTCAGTGGTTTCTCCAACATGCCGCGTCGGTTCGTCGTTTTTCGCTAGTCTAGTAAGCTCGTCAACCGCTGTTACGATTTCTCGCGCCAGAGAATCTTCTGTCCCCACAGACGGCCCCAATTATTCGTACTGGTTTTATCACAACAAATTATACATTCTACAAGTGTTCATCAATCCGATTTTATTTTAGGTATTTTAAGTGGAAGGGTCAATGATTCCTGTAATGCCTATAATCACAGATTTAGAGTGTGTGTTCGTCGTTCGTAATTGAAATGTTTAAGTTCTTTGATCTACATCCATATTTATTGAATGTTCATTGATGTTCTTAAGTTTTCAACAATGTTCTCAAGTATTCATCAATATTCCTAAGTGTTTGGGATATTTCTCTAAGTTTCTAGTGTTTGTTGTAGGTTGTTCCTGTCTTTTTCTTCTTCTTTAGTCCCCCTTTTTATAGGGGTTTTGGGTTGAGTTTAAGTTTCTTAGTGGAATTCAGGTGTCTTTCTGGTGAACACGTATTAGCGCGCATGTCTTCCAACAGAAAACAGGTGTCACATGCAGGAGTACACGTGTCATGCACGCTTGCTGAGTCTGGACAAGTGATCTCCTGAGAATGTAGTTGCTGTTGGGCTAAATTTTAAGCATTGAGCCTATTCCTGCTTTGGTTCAGAACAAATTATTTACGGGCTTTTTTGATCTTGGCCTTGCTTGAATAAAATTGGTGGGCCTACTGGTTATTGGGTCTGGATAATTAATTGGGCTTGTACAATTGCGTATCTACAAATCTTTAACCAATTAAGATTTGATTTTTGTTAGTTTAAAAAGGAATCTCTAATCAATTAATTTGAATTTTGTTTATTAAAAAGGAAACTCTAACCAATTAAGATTTAATTTTATTGGTTTAAAAGAGGAATTTTAAAAATGCCTTTTTGACATTCCCATTTTCAAAAAGTGTCATCTCATTCCTATTTCTCACCCAATTTCTAAAGGAAATGGTATGTTTTGACAAAAGACATATCAAAAAGGGTATTTTTGAAATTCTCCCGGTATAAAAAGTAATCTCTAACCAATTAAGATTTGATTTTTGTTGGTTTAAAAAGTAAATCTTTAACCAATTAAAATTTGATTTTTATTGGTTTTTTTTAAAATCTTTTGTTTGGATATTGATAAGAACCTTAAATCATTTGATTTGTTTTAGCAAATAAGTTTGTTTAGATTTTGATAAGAACCTTAATATAAATATTACTCGATATGGCCCGTGCGATGCACGAGTTTATTTTTTATTAAATAAAGCTTAATATAAAATTTTGAATAATGTTTTGAAAATTTATACGTTTGTTGGTTTCCTAATTTTGATGTCCAACTTATTAATAAGATTTGTCACATGAAAAATCCCGTTAAATACTAACTTTTAAAATCCAACATAATATAATAGGTTATAATCAGATTCGACATGTAGAAGAATCCCGTTAATTACTAACTTTCGAAACTCAACTTTGTATAACATGATACTGCAAAGTTTTGGATGGCTGAATTTGACACATTGAATCATCCATTAAAAACTAACTTTTGAAACCCTAATTTATATAATAGGATTAGTAACTTTGAGAAACCTTACTTTATATAATAAGATCATTTTTATGTTAGGATTCAGTTCCTTTATGTAATAGTATTTTGAATAAAGATAAATATTTTGTAATATAGATATAATTATCTTTTTTTATTTTTTAAATATATTACCAAAATTTTATGATTGCTAGATCAGACACGTGGAAGAATCATGTTAATTACTAACTTTAAGGAACCTTACTTTATATAATAAGATATATATATATATATATAATAGGATTTCAAATAGATATAAATATTTTGTGATATAGTTATGATTATTTTCTTTTTTAATTGTTTTAAATATATCACCAAAAATTTTATGATCGTAGAATTTGAGATGTGGAAGAATCATGTTAATTACTTACCTTGAGAAACCTTTCTTTATATAATAAGATTGGTCAACACAATAAAAAAAATTATTGTATTGAGATATTCCTAATCCAAATCCAAATACCTTATATTTAGATCCTATTTTATAAAGTAAGGTTTCAAAGTTACTCGCTAATAGGATGATTCCACGAGTCAATCCAACGATCACATTTTTTTTTGTATTTATTTACTTTTAAAAATAGATAAAATAGATCGTTAAGGAGAGTTCATTAGAGGGTAGATTTTAATGGATTTTAATGGATTTACAAATCATGTGTTATTCAATCAATGATTGTAAAATCCATATTTATAAATCATGTGTTATTCAACCATTGATTTTGAAATTCATAATTAAATCATGTATAATTCAAGCATTGAAAAATTCTTTCTATTGGATTAATCATGTATAATCATGTGTAATCATGTCTTAATCATGTATAATCCAAATCATGTCTATTGGATTTACAAATCCACTTTATTTGATTTTAAAATCCTATAAATTTAGAAATCCACAAGGATTTCTAAATCCATTAAAATTCACCCTTCAATAAACCCCCCTAAATAAATTCTTTCAATATTTAGCTTATCCTAATCTAAAAAGAATTCATAACTTAAAAATAAATCTTAATCAAAAAGAAAATTGAGAATATTAATTATTAAAAAATTAATTTTAACAAAAAGTAACTTTTACTACTAATCTTATTATATAAAGAAAAAATTATATTAAAAGTTATTTATAAAAAACAAAAAAAAAACAAAAAGTAATCCTAATCTATATGTATATGTATATATATGATATTTTGAATAATCTCGATCTATAAAGAAATCCTAATCTAATAATTGTTTAAAAAATTAATTCTAACAAAAAATAAATTTCATTACTAATATTATTATACAAAAAAAATATTATATTTAAAATTATTTATAAAAATAAAAAATAAAAAATAGATATATATATATATATATGATATTTTGAATAATATCTATCTATAAAGAAATCCTAATCTAATAAGATATATATCTCTGATCATAATCCTAGCAGAAAATCATTATCTAAATATCTCCTAAATATTTATTTGTATACATAATCCTAATCTAAAAGAGAATCTGTATACATAATCCTAATCTAAAATGAAATTTGTATACATAAGTATAATCTAAATGGGAATTGTAAACATAATCATAATCTAAAAGGGAATTGTGAATATCAATTGCTATACATACATAAACACATAGACGATTTTTTCAATACTCTCTAACTTTTTAAGCTTTCTTCAATTTAATTGTTTCTCTTTCGTTTATATCCAACACAATCAAGGAAAACAAATAAAAAAGGTAAACACTTTAAATTTAATTTTTTATAATTTTATTTTAAAATTATTGGCATGAGATCTTCTTATCCTATTATATAAAGTTGTGTTTTAAAAGTTATTAATCAATGAGATTGTTCCACATGTCTAATTAAACGATAAACAATTATTGTGTATTTTATAACCTCTATATAATAAAAAGGTAATTTTTTAAGAAAATAACCTTGCAATCATGTGTTATATTAAATGTAATGCCATCGGTATTTAAAGTATTATTTAATGTATAAAGAAGGTTAATTTCAAAAATCTCTTAACCTAAAAAATATTTATTATCCGAAACATCATATATGTTAAGTCAAAGTTTGATATTAAATTCCAAGATTATAAATTGAATTCCAAGATTATAGATTAAATTTTTAAAATCATTTTGATTTAGTATATCACATAAATTTGGGAACTAAATCAAAGTGTAATCAATTTATATTGATTGTACATAATTCCAAAGAACAAGTATTCCAAATCAATATTAATTCGAGATATGAAAAATAACTATATATTCTGATTGTTTTCTTGATTATGTGTATTAATAAATTGGTTGCCAAAATTGTTTTGACTCTTAAAAACTAAAATGATTACATTATATACTATTACCTTAAAAATAAGTATAATATCAAATGAATATACTGATTTACGAAATTATTTGAGCATGACAAATATTATTCCCATATTCGAACAACACATTTAATTATCTCAAAATGTTTCACACCCTCTATAAAAGTGTGGTTTTGGTGCTAGCTTAGTCCAAACAAAACAAAACATAAAGCTAATCACCTTTTTAGATTTCGGAAGTTTTTAAAAGATATTGTTCTTCGTTCTCAAACCATTGAGCCAACAATGGAGGATCAAAGTCAAGATTATTCGGCTCTGAAAAGTCTTTACAAAAGAATATGTCAGATTATTGAACTGGTTTTACTTGATGAGCACGTAAGTTATTTTTATCAACTATTTTTATTCAACTTAAATAACAGACATGAAAAGTAATATATTTTGTAGGGAAATATATTACTTATTAGGCCAGCATGAAACTAAAAAAGAGAGATGTGCCTAAAAGTTGTACCTATAGTTTTTTATTATAGATAGAAAAATTATTCTCACATTATTTCCCTATGGTTTCTAGGTATTCAGTAATACTATGCTTATTATTTTGTTTGTTATTAAATTTACGTGTTTGTTATTTTATAACCTAAAACTAACACACTTTTCTTTTTTGCAGTTTATCTATAAACTTTACCCTCTTAATGTTTCTAAGGTATATTTTTAAGCTATATTTTTTTACTATATTAGTTGATTTAGTAAATACTAAAATTGATAGTTCAAATTTTATAGATTACAAAATTTTATTTATGACAATATATATTTCTTAAACTGTAGTTATTAAATTTACTTGTTTTTTTATTGTATAACCTAAAATTAACACATTTTTTATTTTTACAGTTTATCTAAAAAATTTTACACTAAAATCCAGGTACGGATCCGGATAATTATAATACTATTATTGGCTTACTTGTTATTAAATTTGTTAAATTTTATTTATTTTAGTTTTATATATGTCCAATTATGAACGTATTGAACTGCAATTTGTAAAACTTTATGCAAATTTTAATGTAATATATAATATTTTTGATATCAATTTTGTTGTTAATGAATTTTAGTAATTTTTTTTATTCGTAAGCCGTCAAGAACCATTCCACACAGTCAAAAATCTCATAGTTTTGACGGCTATTTTTGGTGAGAGTTTGTCAAGACATTTTTTTTGCTCGATGTATTGTTCTAAACGGGAGGATATATATATATATATAAATATATATATATATATATTACATTTTTAATTTATCGGTGCTATTTGTAAAATGTTACTGCACTATGTCATTGGAACAGGACATGGATAACATAATACATATTATTTTTGATTTTATTACAAATCAATATGCTTAATTTCTCTGAACTTACTATTCAAAAACATGGAAGGCTATATGATAATTAAAATTGTGTAGCATACATATATTTGGTTACAAATCTCTAGACTATAAATTTCGGTGGCATCATTAACCCATTCAAACAATTACTTTCTTAGGTTTTGGTAATTTTCAGTAGGTAGATCTTGTTGTTTCTTTCTTTTTTTTTTTTTTGCAAAAGGGTTTAGGTAGATCTTGTTGTTGCCGCATTATTAAGTTTAATCGGTGCTATTGTACGTTTCGTAGCTATGAATTGTATTACTGATTATTTCGATAATTAAATATAAAAAAACTCTTTTATAAAGTGTTGAAAATAATACATAAAAACAATTTATATAATAAAATGATATATGTTCGAACCGGGTCTAGCACAAGGAGATAAGTTCACGATCCTGATTAAAAGAGGGAAGATTGGGCAAAGATTATTTTAGGGTTTTTAAGAACAAGAAGTGTATTATGAAAAGGATAATTGCCGAGTACAGTTTATTGCTTAATGTCTAGTGCCAAAAAGCGGATCCTTTTGTTTAAAGGACATGCCCCTCTATTTATAGACCATAGCGGCGGTTACAAAGTAAGATTAGATAATAAAAAAAATTCAAATTTCTAGATAAGACCATATCTAGAAGATTCTTGCTAGATTTTCGGAAATTTTCCATATCGGAATAGGAAAATTTTCATTTCTTTGTTTGCTGACGTGTCGTCCGACTTCCTCCAAGTTTCAGCGCGATTCTGAGAATGAAATCTTCCGAGTTTAGACTTCGATAAACTTGCCGACTTCAAAACTTATAATTTGGCCCATTGTTTCCGTGGACCAAAATAGGATCTCGGATCCACCTCCAACAATTGTCCCCCCCAGACTCGGAAATCTATTGCCGAGTTTTTGAGTCAGGAAATTCTCCGCTTCTAAAATCTTCGGTCAACGTGTCACTTCACGATTGGATTATTTGAGGCAGTTTCCTCGGTTTCCGTAAGTCATCATTTTGCGCCGATTCACTTTCCGATATTTTTAAATAAATATCGCTCCGGTTTCTTTTCTTTTTACCTTCATCCGAGATTAACGGGTAACTTCTTTCTCTTCTTTATCTCTCTAATTTAATTTCCGAGTTGCCGTACTTTCTTATAAATCATTGCCATGGAGAGGGATAGATCTGAATCTAGTTCTGAGAATTCCGATTCCAGTTCCGGTTTTTCTTCAGCTTCTAGTAGTAGTAGGACCCACCACTATGTAGATATGTATTTTTCTAATAGTCCGCTTAGTGATTTAGGTGACTGGTACGATGAACTCGATGCCGGGCCATCGATCATCAATTCGAAGAGACTTGACAAACTTTATGCTGCATGTCCCGAGATGGAAGACATTGATATTAAACTTCCAAACTCTAGTGCCCGACCTTGGACTCCTCCAGATGGATATGTTGCCATCTATGACTAGTGGTTCACGGAATCGAAAGTGTGGTTTCCGATCCTGGATCTCTTCCCTAGGTACTGTTATGCTCGGAGGATTGTAATGACTCAACTTGGAGGCTCTGGAGTTGCAAACATTGTAGGGGTTCTGATCCTCGGTACCGAGGCGGGCGTTGACATTTCAACTTGGTTGTTCGAGGACATGACTAATTTTTGTGAAGTCAATGCCTCAAAGGGGACGTTCTTTGTCAAGGCCGAAACTGGCCTACGATTTTTTGACGAGCCGAATTCTAAAGTTTCTGATTGGAAGACTCGGTATTTCCTTGTTCGTCCCGAAGACATCTTTCGTCCACTGAGACCTCTGGAATTTCGTACTTTCTGGGCTAGAACTCCTGGTAGATTTCTAGGAATGACGATGTTCTATCTCTACTTATCTCCCAGATATTTATGTTTATTTCCTTTGTTTTACAGTTAAGCACCCGTCTGCCGCTGTTCATCCTCCCCTCCCCCAAGCACAAGGAGTTGTTAGACAAACTTTTCAACGTTCCTCAGCTCAACTGGAAGTTCTTTCCTGACGATCTTCTCAAGAGGACTGCTTCTCAATATTAACGGGGTAAATTTTTTTATAAATAGAACTGGTATTTATAGTCTTAAATTGATGTATGACTGCTATTCATTTTCTCAGGAGTTCTGCAAGTTGACATGGGGGTCGATGATTTCACCATGCCTAATGTTTTCGGCGGCCTAGATGCTATTTTTGGGGATGTCCCAACTTCCTCTGCTGAAGTCAGAACTCTCTCACCTTCTGATTTTGTCCATGAAAAGGACTTGGCTGCTATGGCGCATCCTACTACTGTTTCCGAGACTCCAGTTATCGACTTGAAGTCTCAAAAAGCTGAAATTCTGGCCTCTGGGGCCAAGGTTAATCTTCCCGAGAAGATTAGTAAGGGTTCCATGGGTTCCCCATCTTCTAAAAAGAAGAAAATGTAAACCCTTGTCAAGGTTCAAGATCTAGAATCCCCAGTATCTCCTTATGGTTCCTCTGGCCTGAAGAAGAAGTTCGAGAAGAAGAAGTCAGCAGTTGATCCTGCTCCTAAAGGTAATATCTCTCAAAAAATTCTCTTTGCTATGTGTTTAGGCGACAAGGTGATTAGACACTGTTCGGTGATGCCAGGTCGCGCTGCTGCTCTAGAGGTTTCTCGAAAGGCCACCAACAAACACAAAGAGCCTCTTCCTCCTCTCGAAGTTCCTTCCAACAAGAGGAGTAAAGCTTCCAAGAACTTCAGTTTTAAATACACCTTTGAAGATCCGGTGCCAATCAAGGATTACGGGTGGAAGGGGCCGACTAAAGGCGCTTCCTTTAGGATTCTATCGAGGCTCTTCCTCCTATCTCTGAGATGGTCAACTGGGAGGAGTACATCACCATGGCGAAGTCGACATTCTCGGTTAGTATTCAATTTCCCCCTCGCTCTTTTTGTTTTATCTAACTTGCCTTATTTCAGACTTTTTGTCTCGGCTTCTTTCTCTTTTTTAGATGATTGCCCAGATGAATTGGGTTCTCTTGGGGAAAGAGAAGGCCTACGGAGGCTGAGAATGCCCGCCAGTTAAATGAGATGTCGGGAGGTGGCGGAGGCTAGATCTTCTCTGGTGATGGTTCAGACCGATCTAACTCTGGTAATATCCAAGTTAGTGGCGGAGCGCTTGAAATCTCTGAGGTACAAGAAGGAGAATTCTGCTCTCAAGGATGCTTCTAGGTCTGTAACTGAGCTCCGAGATGCTGCTTTCCGGGCGGCAGAGAAGCATAAGGTGGTCATCTCCTCTCTTCAGGATGGCGTATGCACCTTTGAAGGTAAGGCTTAAGTACTTTCAACCTTTTACATGTTTAAAATGTTGACGAGTTTTCTTTTGTTCCAGGTTCCTTGGCCGATCGCCTCAAAAAGATCTCAAACTGTTTTGATTTCCTTGAAGCAAGCTTGACCAATTGCTTGGGCTATGCTCAGATGTATGGTTATGACCAACTCCTACAACGCATGCTAAGTAAGAAGAACCTGGTTGATGCTGATGTTATCTCCTTCGAGGCTTCCGGTCTTGCTTCTACTAGGGCCCTTGTCAAGAAAGAGATTGTCAAGGTTCTTCATCCAGACGACTTGGTTATACCGACCTTCGAGTTTTGCAAGTCTCCCAACCTGGAGGAAGCCGCTTTAGCTTAGAATGAGGTGCTTGCATTTAGGTCGGATCCGAATAAGGTAGCTGTGCTCGGGACAGAGGATTGTCCAAAGGTTAGTGTAAAGGATTTCGAAATTGTATATGTTCCTATTTGGGGTTTCGACCGGTATGGCTCAAACAAAGATATTATTTTTTTCAAAGGTTGTCGACAAGGAAGTCTTGGTTGAGCAGGGAAATGGCGAAGCAGAGCAGGCCGGGACTAGCACTTAGATTTTTTCTCTTTTCTTCTTTCTTTTAATATGTGTTTGTTTTTTCTTTTTTTGTTGTAAAAAACATATTCATTCCCTTTTATGGGAAATTTGTAAAAACATTGCTTATTATTTTTTGAATGTATAATACTCCGTTATTCTCCTTTGTTTTGGAAAATTTCAAAGTTCGTTCAATGAGGTTTTAAGACTCGATTAACTATGATCAAGGTCTTTTGGCTTTGGCAGAGCGTAGTTGACTCGTCTTACTTTTATGCGAGTTTTATGT
The DNA here is from genome assembly GCA_900406405.1 of Lepidium africanum. Taxonomy (NCBI): domain Eukaryota; kingdom Viridiplantae; phylum Streptophyta; class Magnoliopsida; order Brassicales; family Brassicaceae; genus Lepidium; species Lepidium africanum. Next base: position 40,788 of record OVAX01000564.1, read on the forward strand.
TTTTGAGCAAAATTTTGACTTGGCGAGAATTTGCCTCGGCTTGGTTTGTGCGAGGTTTTTGACTCGGCTAAATATGAGCGAGATTTTAGGGACTCGGTGAGATTTAGACTCGGCTTAAATTGTGCGAGGTTTATGTCTGGGCTATGTACAAGCAAGATTTTAGGGACTCGGCGAGATTCTGGACTCGGCTTTGGTACGAGCGAGATTTTAGAGACTCGACGAGATTTAGACTTGGCTTAAATGGTGATACCTCTGCTTTGCCAAAGATTTTATAGAATAGGCTAACGAGTCTATTAACTCGTCGAGAATTTGAAAGAGATTTTATGACCCGGTGAGGTTTTAAGACTCGGTTATATTGAGCAGGATTTTACGACCCAGTGAGGTTTTAAGACTCAGTTTTGAATGTTTGCCAAGAATTTGATCTCGGCAAATTCTGCGCAGTATTGTACTCTGTTTCGCGAGAATTTGATCTCGTCTGTTTTGGGTTTTAACATTTTATTTAGTTATAGCTGCACCCGAAGGCTACCTATGTACCCCGTAGGGATCAAGCCAATATGTAGTTCTGATTACATAATTAATTAGATGAGGAGGCGTCAAGTAACGCATTTAGATTGCCGAGTCGGTGTATCTTCAATAGTAGTATCATTTCAAGTTGATGGAGTTCCAACTTCGTGGAACCATCTCTCCTTCCATGGTCGTGATCTTGTAAACTTCTGGTTTTATGACTTCACAGATGATATATGGCCCTTACCAGTTAGCGCCAAGTTTTCTTGCGTTAAGTTCTACTGTGTTTTGAAACACTTTCCGGAGTACTAGATCTCCTACTACAAAGTGTCTTCCACGAACTTTCTTATTGTAGTACTTTGTAGCCTGTTGTTGATGGTTCTGTACTCGGAGAAGTGCTTCGTTGCGTTCTTCTTCCAAGTCGTCGATGCTGGTTTCCATTGCTTCTTTATTTGAATTTTCATCTTCGGGAAAATGTTCTCGACGCATAGTTGTACTACTACTTCTGGTGGAGCCATTGCCTACATTCTGTGAGAAAGAGAGAAAGGGCTTCTTCCGGTTGAGCGTCTTGATGTAGTTCGTTGGGACCATAACATGCCATCCAACTCAGAAGCCCAATTTCTTTTCTTTTTCGAGAGCCTTTTCTTTATTCCATCTATGATCTGTTTGTTTGTTGCTTCGGCTTGTCGGTTTCCTTGTGGGTTTCTCAGAGTGGAGTTGCTCACTCGGATGTTCCATTTGGAACAAAAGTTAGTGAACTTTGCTGAGATGAATTGAGATCCGTTGTCTGTTACAATCTCGTAAGGTAGCCCATGTCGGCAAATTATGTTCTTCCACACAAACTAGACTATGTCTCTGTCTTTGATGTGCGAATAAGTCTCTGCTTCGACCCATTTTGAGAAGTAATATGTCATGACAAGCATAAAACGCTTTTGCCGAGATGAGGGCAACGGTCCGACTATGTCCATTGCCCACCGCATAAATGGATATGGCATAGCTGCTGAAGTTAGCTCTTCACTTGGGGCGTGTATGATGTGCCCATGTCGATGACATTTGTCACATTTGGCAGCATATTGCGCACAATCTTTTGCCATTGTTGGCCAATAATACCTGAGAGTTCGAATATTATGATCTTCTGGTGTTGTGATTTCCACCAGCTCCATCATGCGTCTTTTTAATGATTTTGCTGATCTTGTCACCATTGATGCAAGTAAGGAGGATCCTGATTGTACTTCATCGATACAACTTTCCGTTGACTTGGGAATCAAAAACTGCACTTGGCTTTAAGTCAGAGAGCTGTCCATCTATCCTCTGGCGTCTCTCTATCCACAATGTATGCAAGAATCTCATCTCGCCAGTCGATCTACTGTTCGCCGGATTGTTCAATATCTAACATCTCAGTGTCGAGACTAGTTCAATATCTCATTTTAGTAAACTTATACTTGGTTGGTCTATACTTTCGACTGGTATTATCCTTCTTTGAATGGGATATGTTGTGGATGCGAGAGTCGCTAAGGTGTCAGTGAAGTATTCTCAGATTGGAAGATTTTATTTACTTTGAACTTCAGATCCTTTGTCAAATCCTTGACAACTTTGAGGTATGCTTCCATCTGGTCATTTTTGGTGTCATAGCCTCCATTCACTTGGTTGACTACCAGTTGCGAGTCACAATAACATTCTACTTCATTTGCCCCGATCTCTTTGGCCAGCGTGATTTCTGCGATCAATGCCTTATACTCTGCTTCGTGTTGGATGATGGAAACGCTAGTCGGAATGATTGTTCCAAGATTTCTCCTATTGGACTTTAAAGTTAGATTCTGATTCCCGAACCATGTTGCGATGATGATCCGTCAACATAAGTCTTCTAAGTCCAAAGAACATTGTCTAATTCTAGGGGTTCCATGTCGGGGACTAGTTCATTTAGAAAGTCGGCCAGTACTTGAGACTTTGCACTCGTTCTTCCTTTAAATTTGATATCGTATTTACTTAATTCGATGGCCCACTTAGTTAGTCTTTCGGACTGATTTGGACTATGTAGAATTGTTCGTAGCGGGTGATTGGTTAACCCAATGACAGTGTGAGATTGGAAGTAAGGTTGTAACTTCCTTGCCGAGGTCACCACTGCTAACACGAGTTTCTCAGTAGTCAGGTATTTGGTTTCTACTCCGTCCAAAGATTTGCTTGTGTAGAAAATTGGATGTTGAGTTCCTCTGTCGTCTCGAACTAGCACGCTACTCACTGCTGATGCCGAGATCGCAATGTATAAGTATAGAGACTCTCCATCTTCGGGTTTCGCAAGAATTGGTGGGGTTGAAAGATACTCCTTTAACTCAGAAAAGGCATTATCGCACTTCTCGTCCCACTTGAACTCTTTGTTTCCCCGCAATAAGTTGTAAAATGGGAGACACTTATCCGTCGAGCGCGAGATGAACTGATTTAGAGCGGCTATTCGGCAAGTTAGCCTTTGAACCTCTCTTTTGTTCTTCGGAAAAGGTAGCTCTTGGATTGCATTAATCTGCTTTGGGTTTGCTTCAATTCTCCTTTGAGTGACTATGTAACCGAGAAATTCTCCCGAGGTTACTCTGAAGGTGCACTTTGCCTGATTGAGCTTCATCTGATATTCATTTAATGTTTGAAAACATCGTGCTAGATGTTCAATGTGATTTTTGGCTTTAAGAGACTTCACAAGAATGTCGTCAATGTAAACTTCCATTGTTTTTCCGAGTTGATCGGCAAACATCTTGTTGACTAATCTCTGGTAAGTCGCTCTGGCATTCTTTAAACCGAATGACATTACTTTATAGCAGTAAGTTCCGCGTTTTGTGATGAATGAAGTTTTCTCCATGTCTTCCGGGTGCATCTGAATTTGATTATACCCCGAGAAAGTGTCCATGAATGAAAGGAGTTCGTTTTCAGCAGTTGCTTCGATAATTCTATCAATATTTGGCAGTGGGAAACTATCCTTTGGACAATCTTTGTTGAGGTCGGTGAAGTCCACACATACTCACCACTTTCCGTTCTTTTTGGGAACGACAACCGGGTTAGCTAACCATTCTAGGTATTGGACTTCGGAGATTGATCCATCTTCAGTTAGCTTTTTAACCTCATCGATTACAGCCTTTGTTCTTTCTAGCCCTAGCTTCCTTCGCTTCTGCTTGATGGGCTTGTATGTCGGATCAATATTTAATATGTGGGTTGCAATATTTGGATTGATTCCAGGCATATCTTTAGTCGTCCATGCGAATGTTGCTACGTTTTGTTCCAGAAGTTGGATCAATTTGTCTCGGATCAACTTACTCAGATTGACCCCAATGCTGATGCACTTGGACGGGTCTTACAAAGAGATCTCTTCGTAGGGCCTCATCCGTAACTATTCCTGTTCTTAAGACCTCAATGGCCATGTCGTTGCAGACTTTGGCTTTAGTCAAGTTTTCTTAAATTGTCCAAGATATGACTTTAGAGACTCATCAAATCCTTACTTCAAGGACCGTAGATCCACTGTAGAAGTATCTTGGTTGACGAATAGGGTGTATTACTTCATGAATAACTCGACGGGTTGATTGAAGCTCTCGATCGATCCATTTGGTAACTTGGTAAACCATACTAGGGCGTCACCGGTTACATTCTCAGCGAAGAGTTGGCAGTAAGTTGTGTCTTCCTGGTCGGGGTTGTAGGTTGTCCCGTTCATCATGACGTTGAAAGCACTCATGAATTCGATTGGATCAGTAGTCCCATCGTATGTAGGGCACCTTATTCTTGGTCCCTAATTTACCAAAACTCTTTTTAGCCTTGGCGCGAAGGGTGAGTTTTGAGCTTGAGCTAAAATTCGACCAATCTCTGGTCCCGAGCTAGTAGCTTGATGGAACTAAGACCGTATGTCCTCCATCATCTTGTATACGACTGCTGCATCCAACGTAGTCGGTGTTTGCTGTCCTGATGTGCCTGGCGTTGTAGTCTGCCCTGATCCAGTCATGTTGGTTGGTTGTGGACTCGGAATTGCTCCAAACAGGTTTCTTTGGACGCTAGCCAATACTTCTTCATCTGGCCTGTTGTTTTGCGTAGACGGGAGGCTACTTCGTTTAGATGAGACTCAATTCTGTCGAATCTTTCTGAGTTTCTCCGATCGGAGGCTTCGAATTGCGCTATCATGTTGTGCACCAAATTTTCGATTGAAAGTGGTCCTTGCGGCGGACCGAGGAGGACGGCGACTTCGTGAGAGTTTTCTCGGTTTTCCTCCTGAGTTTGAACAGAGTTCAAGGACGATCCGAGAGTCGGATCAGTGTTTTCCTGGAGGTTAAGGTTCCTCTTTTAGGGTGAGTTGACGGTTACTTCGTCTTCCACCATCCTTTGTTTCATGTGCACTCTTTGTTCCTGTGTAAAGAATTCCTTCGATGTCTTCCCCACACACGGCGCCAACTGTTCGACCGGGTCTAGCACAAGGAGCTAAGTCCACGATCCTGATTAAAAGAGGGAAGACTGGGCAAGAATTCTTTTAGGGTTTTGGAGAACAAGAAGTGTATTGTGAACAGGATGATTGTCGAGTACAATTTATTGCTTAATGTCTAGTGCCAGAAAGCAAATCCCTTCTTTGAAGGACCTGCCTCTCTATTTATAGACCATAGAGGCGGTTACAAAGTAGATTAGATAAAGGCAAATATACAAATTTCTAGATAAGACCGTATCTAGAAGATTCTTGTTAGATTTTCGGAAATTTTCCATGTCGGAATAGGAAAACTTCCATTTATTTGTTTGCTGACGTGTCGTCCGACTTCCTTCAAGCTTCGGCGCGCTTCCGAGAAGGAAATCTTCCGAGTTGAGACTTTGATAAAATTGTCGAGTTCAAAACTTAGAATTTGGCCCATTTTTTTTGTGGACCAAAATAGGATCTAGGATCCACTTCCAACAATATATATCTTCGTAGTAATGACTAAAGATTGTATTTCATTGCAGTAGTTGAAACTACAACCTTTCATATATAAAAAATAGTGAAGTGAGTTTTATATTGAGTTTTTTGTTTTTATCAACTTGGATATATATATGAGTTTTATATTGGGTTTGATTAGTGGATTTATAATCATTATATTTTAACTTTAATAAACAATTCTACAATTTTAAACACCTCAATCGTATGATCTTATTTAATATATACATCAGTAGACAGTATATACGCTTGACCAAAGACAAACACAGTAAAATATATACAAATAACATTGACATGTAAATGTACATTTCTAAAACTGATTGGAAAAAAAAATATAAAATCAATATACTAAAAAACTGAAAACATCATATGCATGACGATTCTCCAATTAGTATACCAAAAAAAAAACAAAGCATTAGCATTACATTTATGTGGTTAGGATGATTTAACTAATGACTTGACACCAGATTCAATTCTTATATATTATATTATGGTAACTGAGATTTAGATGTGGGATTTAGGTTATAAATCAGACTTTGTCGATCTAATGTTGACAAAAAAAATTATATATATTTCTCAAAAATTTCAACCGCAAATACAATTTCTATTGTCAAAAATGCTTCTATCTCCTGCCTAATATATAGTATAGTCATCAAAACTAACTATCTCATTTTTGCTTGTTCCAAAATGATATAGCTAATTATGTTACGACAATAAAAAACATGCAGCCTTCAACTACTGGACTTGATCTCTTCGGTTAATATTTCAAATTCTTTGAGAGCTTGCTCCATCCCATAAATCATCATCTTATTTATCTGTTACACATGCAGACAAACTACATCAAATACTTATCCTAGTCAAAATGTATACGAAGAGGAGAAAATTTTAATTTGAGTCGTAACATAGTTTAATAATGATAAAGACTTAAACCTCAAGTTTGTCCTCTCCGGCTTTGTGGTTTTTGGGAAGTTGACGAAATTCTTCGGTCAAACGTAGACACTCATGAATGTTCTCTGGAGACACAAAGTCGACTGCTACTTTTGTACACGACTGTCCAAACCACAAACAATACAAAGATATTGTTTTATTAGATTTTCAATTTCAACAACAAAGCAAATTGTTATAAGAATAAACCAAGAAAAGAAACCGTTTAGGTTTACCTTTAAATTCCGAACTTGATGTGGACAACCAGCTGGAATAAACACTGCTTCACCTAACTTTTGCACAAATGTCCATGGTTCAATCCCTTCAGTTTCCGGAAAAAAAAAAAAAAATATTGTCGAGATCAGTCTCAAAACGTTACAACCAAGTAATATATGATTGCTGGTTACATACCAAATTCTTCTTTAAGCTTTCTTTTGTGCTCCATTGTTAAGTAACATATTTGATCATGTATTGGATGATAAACCTGTAATTAAGAAATCGTAAGTACTAGGAAAGTAGCTTATTATAATCATATTAAGGTTGTTGTTACCTTAGTAAGTGGACGACAATAAGTGTGTCTAAATTCTTTGCAATACTTTTTTATATACCCTTCTAACTTAGGAACATCTTCTCTCCTAAATATGTCCCAGAGAGCACCAACTGTTCCATCATTTTCACTATTCAGAACCTGTGCGATGTTCAATTCTTCGTCGATGTCTCTAGTGTACTCTTTTTCAAACTTGTTCTGTTCCTTGTGCCTCTGTTTGTGAGATTTGATTACTGAAATCTGCTCTTGAGTTAGAGGAACTTCAGTTGTATGCATCAGAATGTTTACCTACACAATTTCAGAGTGAGTCTTTTGACAATTAGATTAGAAACCAAATAAAAACCAGACTCCATGAAAGCTTTACCGCATCTGACATATCACAGTGAAGCTTAGTCACAGAATCGCCTCTACCCAGCTCATCTAGAATTCCATAGGCAATATATGTTTTTGGGCCCAAATCTGGTTTAATAAGTCTTTCAGGAAGTTTCGCTGCAATGTTAAGAATTCCAGTTCCAGGATCGGTATATTCTTGGAAAGGCAATGCAGATATGAACTCATCACAGTGACGAGGTAATAGATTTTCAAACTTATCGGAAGGAGGCCAATCCTTTAGCTTCAACATCTCCGGCCATAAGTTTGGATACATTCTTCCTTTAGAATAACCTTCAAAGAACGGACCTGTACCTATCTCCACCTCACAACTGGCCAGACAATCAATTGTCTTAACTTGAGACATCTTGGAACTTGCTTTCGATTTTCCATTTTTGCATAAAGCTCGCCACATAACCAGTGGCTCCCAGCTTAAACCTGAAGTGTTAGCAAGAGTGTTTCTCACAATTATTGGTTCACCTTTTGCCCAATGTTGTTGAAAGTGTAAAAGTTCTTCTTCCTTGAAGATATCACAAGCTTCGGGACAGAAGATGTAATTGTCACTTGATATTGTCCTTGAAGCTGCTTTCCTTGTCATATGGATCTTCAAGTCAAAACATGGACACTTCAACACTCTAGGGTGGAGACTGTATGATATTAAGACAGTCTCGGCCTTGTGTTCCAAGTCTGATATCAACGTTGGTGGTAGGATACGTTTAAGCTCCAGCATACAACTACCACAACCACCTAGCTCTTTTGGTGCACAAGCAATGCTTCCGTTATCACCAGCACGCCACTTAACGTTGGATAGGTGAGCTTCTTCTTCTTCCTCAGAAATGGAATAGGAGCTCGCATCTAAAGCATCCATATATGTGTATCCTTCATCAATATTCTGAAATTTCAGTTCAGGGCGCTCAGATAACGACCCTTTACGAATCTCCTTACAGCAGCTCAAACAAAGTTCATAAGAACAATTTGGACAGTTTCGGTGCAAATCAAAAATCGAAGTCGAACAGTGATTACTGAAACACAGTTGAATTATACATTAAAAATCCTCGAGATATTAAAAGTAATGTAATTTAAGTGTGCTTACCAGTATACACGTTCGTCAATGTAGGATATTGCCTCAGTTATTTTCACTTCACAAGACTTTAATCCTACAAAAAAAGACCAATCATATGCTAGTAAAAGAATCACCTTTTACGGACAGGAACTATTTCCAAGTAGTAGTGCAAAACTCATACCTTGAATCTTAGCCTCAATTTCAATCTCTTCTTTTTGAGATTGAGATATCTTATTCAGAAATGGAAGCATCAACGCAATCACGTACTTGAGATGATGGCACTTTCTGGAATTCGCAAGTTCTCTCTTTGATGTCTGTTACAACCAAAAAAAACAAAAAATACCAATAAGTAAATTACGAAAATCGTGTGAAAATGGATGCTAGAAATATTCTTTTCATACCTTGATTAAACCATTCAATTGGAGGCATTTGCTGCAATTACAATTTTTGCGACAAAACGGACATTTGGCAATGAAATCATCTATGGACAGATGAGGATACCTGCAACAACCCGGAATAAGAAACAGAATGTAAAGATATTTTATCACAAAACAGAGAAATGTATCGAATTCAAGACAGAAACTAACCATTTGCTTCGACATTGAGAACAATACATCTTGTCACATTCACTGCAAATGAGAATAGTTCTCTTTCCCCGTTTCAAACATTGATGACAAATATTCTCTACCTTCAAAACCTGCAAAAAAATAAAAATCACCCATTATATATATAGTTCATTACATTTACACATATATATTTCGTTCTTGATTAAAAAGTTAAATCACCTTTGAAGTGTTTTTCATGATTGTGCAGTTATTACCAAACCCGTTTTTAAGAAGTGAATCTGATACTGCAGATGCTGAACTCGAAGGAAAAACATCTGTTACATTATCTGAACTGTTAGAACCTAAATTGCGCGGCCTGCGTCGGGATCGTTCTTTCACCATAGAAATCGGTTTAAGTTCTTTTTCCCATTCCTTATCTTCTTCAAGTTCTCTGTTTCTCCTTTTACTACAGACTTGAGACAACCTACTACCATCATCAAATTGTTCCTCTGATGACTTTATCTTATGTCTTTTTTGGCTTTTATTTTTCTTTTCTGCAGTGAACCTTCGAACCCAATCTTTAAGTGTGCAATCATCGCTTTCAGGATGTTGCTCGTCCCAACTAGTGCGAAATCTTTTTGACTTAACTGATTTCAGAGTTCTCTTCTTCTTAGTCTTCCACGAATATTGATAAGAAAATTGGCAAGTCTTCATCAAATCATGATGCTCGAAACTAAATCCAGATTCCATTGGTTTTAGCTGCATAAAAGGAAAAAAAAAAAAAAAAAAAGGAAAAATCTTCAGTGAGAATAACATGACAAGATGAGCTTATGTAGGGATCAATCAGATCTTTCTTCATAGATTTAAAACACAAAAGTTTCAATAAACAGAAAAAGTTTAGAATTACGTTTTGATAACAATGACAGTAATTTGTTCATTGGTCATCAAACAAAATTGAGTCTACTCACAGTACTAACATTAAACATATATCTTAAAAGCTTTGTCATTAACCTCTTCAACTCGATATCTACTAGAATAACAGAGATAAATCATCACAAAAGAAAACAATCACTCTTTAAGGCAACAATTCAATTGATGCAGACTGGCAACAAACCTGACCAAAGTCCTGGTTCTGGTCCCTGAAATAAATGTATCAGGCTTACTGATAGAAACACAGACAATGATGATCTAGCAAGCTCACCTTTCGTAGTTCTGAGCCTCACAATATTCCGTGAAGTTAACACAACACAACTCTTTCACTCTCTTGGCACCAACACGGCATAAAAACCAGACAAGATAGAAACTTCAACTACTAAAGATAATGGTGAGGCACCAAGTCTACAGCTCCTATGGTATGGTCCCTTAGGTGGTTTTGAGAAGCTTACTAATAGAAACACAGACATCTATAGTATAGCAAGAACAAGGTTGAATCTATATCGAAAACAATCTCTTTAAGCCGGTGATCAATAAATCTCACCCTTTGTAGTTCTGAGCCTCACTCTTTGGCTCTCTTAGCACCAACACTACATGAAAACAAGTCGAGATCAAAACTTCAAGTACTAAAGATAATAGTGAAGCACCAAAACTGGCACAAAACTTGAGCTACTAAAGATTATACTATATAAAAGCGAGAGAGATAGAACATACACTGAGCTACTACCTTTCAATTCCTGTGGTTTGGTCCCTGATACGCTTTGAGAAGCTAAGTAATAGAAACACAGACAACGATGACCTAGCAAGAACACAGTTGAATACTTGTATATTGAAACACGTATACAATCAATTTCTTCATAATTACAAGTAGCATCAAAGCAATTTGACGGGATCCGATCAAAATCAGATCAAATTTGCTTAAACCAATAGATCAAAGAATTGAAATAAGACAAAGGATCGAAATTACCAGAATTTTTGCAACTACTGTATAACTATCCTGATGAGAAACCTAAGACATGCTTCGTCGATTTGACTTGTGGACTTCTGGAAGTCAGGCAAAAAGAAAAAACCCAAAGCAATTTCCGAAAAAGATTTCAGGCGGGGAGAAAAATATAAGCTTTTTCTTATATGCAAACCAATAAATGGGACCCACAAGAGTTATTATTTATGACTTCAACGATTTTGTACATTTTTCACAGATTTGTTAACATTTTTAAACATATTATTATAGAAATTTATTCATTTCTGTAGAATATACGTTTACTATTCTCAAAAAATTATATATTCATAAAATTATGTATATATAATATTTTAATTTAATATCTCACAAATATTTCATCCTATTTCATATTGAAATTGAAATAGTTTTTAATTTTACTATGGAGTTTATGGAGTTTCGAAATATAATATAAATTGAATATTTTGATTTACTGATTTGAAATATAATTATAGTTAATGTAAAATTTCAAAATTCAATATATCGATTAAAATGTATCATTTTGCATCAAAGATGTAACCTGAATGAGATAAATGTATCATGTTGCATCAAAGATGTTCAAAGAGCACATTATGATCTGCTTCACGCCTTCTTCTCTTTGCTTTCTTGATAGTCTTGTCTTAGCTTCGCTTTCGTCATCATCCATTTTTGTTAGTTTTGTGACAGCAACATTGCTCTTCTTATTAAGAAAAAAATACCATTGCTCTTCTTCTTGCTTCTCTTTACCTTGCAATATCTTCTTGATCTTTAGTTTTTACTCTTTAACCTTATGTTTATTCACCTCCCAATCTTGTTCCAAAGAAGGAGCCATATTCTTCAATGGCACGTACTGGTTCGAATCATTTCTTTAACCTTATGCTTATTAAGCTATGATTTTTACTTTCAGACCTTTTGCCCATCATTTCTAAGTTGTTCGAATCCTTAGTGTTGTATGAAAATTTAGACATGTCAGAATTATATTTTCACAAATCCAATAAACCAACATATCAATTTTAAAACACATGAACCATAAACAAGAATAGTCTCTCTCTTATGACCATGATTAAACATGGGTAAATCAATATTAACCATGAAAGGGAAGAAAAATTATGTTAAAGAAACAAAATTTTCTCAACAATTGGCTTTCAACATCTTTTAAACACGACCTCACATGTTTGGACTATAAATTTTTGTGGGAAACAAGAACAAATTTACTTGAGCTGTGATGAACGATGATTAGAGTTCCTTTTAAAGCTCTCAGTTTGAGCAGCTTCATAAAGGATATGTAATTTCCATGGAACTCACTTTGAAGAGGTTTCTGATTCTGAGGCTTCAGACATGAGAACCTCTTCTTCATACATATCAAATCCATCAAAAATCACTGGAGAGAAAGAAAAATCATTTGTGCAGTAATGATTCCTTTAAGATCTAAAGAATAAACTTGGTTTGCTTGAGAGATCTCAATATCTACAGAATATGAAAAGATTTATTTACAGGAAATAAATTGATGGATGATGACAGACAAAACATTTAAGGTAGAGACGTTTTGAAGAGGGGCATTTTGAAGGAAGAAGCGGAAGAGATTATTATTGTAAAGGTAATCGGCTTTCCTAAACCTAATATATGATGACATTTATTAATCAAATAACTTCATTGGTTTTCATCTTAAATGAGGTGGTCCACGTGTCATTACCTAGAACCTTGAAAACGCTGATGTGTCGTGCTCTGGAGAGACATAGTCTCCTTTTATATATATAACTAGATTTGTACCCGTGCAATAGCGCGGTAAAATATTTTGAAATAGATTTATCCAATTTTAATTTTTAAGATATTTGTTAGATCGATTATGTAATACTTGATTTTTAAATTTATTCTGATTTTAAATCATATGATTTCATAATATGTATTACAAAAATATATATAGTTTTATTAATTGTAGATGTTCAATTTGATTTTGGTTTGGCTTATTCAAATTTTCAAATATTTGGTTTATGTATAAAAGTATACAAACAAAAATATTAATTTATACTTAATAATTTAGTTTTTATGTAATATTTTATGATATTTTTGTATAAATGTAATTCATTTCAATATAAAGTTTTTATTTCCAAATTCATGTATTTGATTATTTGGTCAATACATGTTAATTTATTGTAACTTATAAAAATGCACATCAAAGATAATTAAAGTTTTGATAAAATGAAATACATCTTCAGCCAAAAAAAAAAGTTTACTTCAACAGAAATTCACTCATTAAATATCTCTTCATTTCTATTTTGGAATTCTTGTTTTTAATTGATTTTAGTTAATGGTGAATATTTTTTACTTTGAGAATAATTTAGCTTCCTCATCATACTTATATGTTCTATTTACATATATATACACCATCCGTATATTAAGAAATGTAAAGATCAATTACCATTCTTTCATTTATTGTTTTTTTGTAATTATTACTTACTATAAATTGCTAATACATATTTCTTTAGAAATAAAATTGGATGATGTATATTAATCAAATAATTTGATTGGTGTTTGGAATTAAAAGTTGAGCTCATGTGACAGCTCTATATGCTTTTAAAATGTTGATGTGTCGAGTCCTAGAGAAACATAGTCTTCTTTTATATATATAATTTTTATTTTAAATGGCAAATGTCTTATCAATATTTTTGTCAAAACTTACAGTTATATATATATATATATATTTTGTAATTTCAGAAATAATATTAATTGAGAGTTTATTATTACTAGTTTTCAGTTGGGAATTGATATATTCAGAATTATTATGCAGAGTACTTTTATTCCTCCTACAAGGCAAGAAACCCAGAATGATTTAGTTAGAGAAAACAAGAGGCAAAAGAAGGCAACTACAAAGAGGAAAATATATCAACTTGAGATTGGGTAACTTGGATGTGTGTACCTTCATGCTTATGATATCAAATAAATTTGGGACATGCGTCCTGCAAGGTAAAACATTGCATAAGTTAAGAGTTTTGTTATATTTCAAGAGTGAAATGGCTCAACACATTCTATTGTAGAGTCTCTGTCATTTACTATCAATTTCCAATACTTAACTGACTAATTTACTTTAACTCAGCACCTATTACCCAACAATGCAATACAGTGAGTACCTAAGTGCCTTCAAAATTTACACTGACATAGATACAAAGTAGTTGATGATGGACATTGTTGTTTATAAGCATCAGATTTCGTTAAGTTAGTATTCTAATGAAAACAGAATGCTAATGAACTAAATCTATACAAATCAATGTACACGTGTCCATTAATAAGCCACAGAGGATTTGTTAATGAGCTGATGACACAGACATTAAGTAAACATAAAAGGGAGCTTAGGAACACAGATTGGGAGACTAGATTGAGATATCAAGTGAAACAACCGATCGGAAAAATCAATTGATCATCTATCTCGATCAATTGATTATCTAACTGAAAAGTTCTTCATCTTCTATACTTGATCTTTTTCTTTAATCTACCATTGAAAGGAATCTTGAACTCCTCTCTGCTACACAGAGCTGAGCTGCAGAGTTAAAACTCTGAGTGAAAGCCTTTCTCGATTGATCTTCATCGGAGACGGAGAATACTTCGCTCAAGTTCAGAAGGTATCTTCGCCTCTACCTTTCGTTGTTGATATTCCTCTGTTTTAGGTCTTCGTAGTGCTTGTGTCTTTTATTCTTCGTTCCAATGATCTTGAGCAAAGTAAAGTTCGAAAACCAAAGAAGATGTCGAAGTTCAATGCAATTCCGGATATGTCGAAGCTCGCTCCTCTCACCGGAGAAAATTATAGAAGATGGTCGCAAGAGATGCTTTTCTTCTTTCAGGAATTAGGTCTTGAACACGTTCTTCTTGAAGATTCATCTTCGGATGTTGAAGTCACTGCTTCTGGTTCTGAAGGACTCGTTTCAAGCAAGAAGAAAGAAGAATCTTCACTCGAAGATCATAACAAAACTTGTCGCGGTCACATTTTGAAGCACCTCTCAGATAAGCTTTTTGATGTTTACGTTAATTACAAGTCTGCAAAGGAAATCTGGATCAATCTGAAGAAAAAATATGGTACAGAAGATGAGGGAAAGAAATAGTATGTTACCTCCAAATGTACCTCGTTTACAATCAAAGAAAACTCTCCAATTCTGGGCCAACTACATGATTACGAATTGATTGTCTCCAAGATTCAAGCTGAGGGAATGTCCATTGATGATCATCTTGCTGCTTTAGTACTGATTGATAAACTGCTTGCTTCTTGGGGAGATTATAGGTTGAAGTTAAAACATGACAAGAATAAACTGAGTCTAGATGAACTCATCTCAGACATCATGATAGAGGATGCAAATCGAACCTTTCGAGGTAATAATCTCAGATCTTCTACTTCTAATGCTGATGCAAACATTTGTTGAAAGTTCATGGATCAAAGGGAAAGATAAATCAAAGAATAAGAAGAAGAACACAACAGTTCAGAATGTTGAATTAAAAAAGAAGATTAAGTATTGGAATTGCAACAAAAGAGGTCACAAAAAACAGGACTGTAAGCTTCCACAGAAAGGAAAGGAAGAAACTAAAGTTCATCTGACAGAGAATATAGTTGCAATGGTAACCGAAGCTAACTCTCTGACTGATACGATTGAATGGATCATAGATTCATGTGCAACTCGACACATTTGTAACCAAAAGAGTCTCTTCAAAAGCCTGGATGAGTCTGCATGTGACAATGTCTATTTAGGTGATGCTAGGCCACTGAAAGTTCCAGGAATTAGTGAGATTGATCTGAAAATGTCCTCTGGTAGACTCCTGACCCTTACCAAAGTGCTGTTTGTGCCTTCCATGCGTAGAAACCTTATCTCAAGTGCTTTATTGATGGCTGCTGGTGTGAAGTAAACAATTGAATCAGGGAAATTAGTCTTGACTAAGAATGGAGAGTATGTGGGCAAAGTTTTTTGTATTGGAAACCTTTTTGTACTCAAAATAGTGAATGAAATGAATGATGCTTCTGTGTACTTGTCTTGTGATTTGTCAACTTAGCACAATAGATTAGGTCACTCAAATGTGAAATATGTTAAAAGGCTAAGTGAACTTGATCAAATTCCTGACAAAATCGACAAAGATATTCCTAAATGTGAAATCTGTTATGAGGCAAAACATTTCAGGAAACCATTCACAAATCCAGTTTAGAGATCATTGATAACAAGATTTTACTCAAGTTTTCAAATCCTATTACACTAAGGTGTCGATGTAGTATAATAGGTGTCAAACCAACTAGGAGTGTAGCTATCAATCAAGATGAAGCTAACTATTCTAACCCAAGCCAATCAGAGTGTGATTTATCTAACAACCTAGATCAAACTTAAATTTAAAAGTAAACAAGCAAGTAACAATAGCAGAGAAATTACATAAAGCAGTATGTAACAGAGTAATAAGTGAATTTAACGCAGGGTAAGAAAACAGGTTCCTGAGGAGTGAGTATCATGGACCGGAGTGAGTATCATGGACCAGCGTGACTCTTAGACTAACTAGGCGCTTGACAACACTCAATAGCCTAATCTGTAGGGAACGAGAACAATAGCATTGAATCCACTCTCGTAGCAAACAAACTCGAGATGACTACTAACAGACCCTATCGCCATAGGCGTTTGATAATCTACCCGGCATGAATAATCAACCCACTTAGAGCCAATTCACACCTTAGACATTCGATCCCTCGAGCTAAGCGTGTGAATCTCTGAGGTGGTTCAGTCAGACGCTCTACCAAACACTTATTGGGTGCTAGAACGTCTCTGAACAAGCTCCAGTTGATCAGAATGAAGTTAGTGATTACAACACCAAAACAGAAAAGATCCTAACAATTCTAACCTCAAGTGTCCTAGAAAACCTAAGCTTCACGCTGACCTAACTCATCCTCAGGAACCCTAGTTGATTACTCATAACTCATAAATTTAACACTGAGCATGAAATCAATATTGGATAGCATAGACAATGAACTCGAACAAGCATTTAAATCAACGCTAAGTGTAAAACTGAATTACATAAAAAGTAAACTCGAATTTAAATCAGAAGGAATTCGTTCTGAGATTACAAAAGCTCTCAAAAGTCTGCATGCACGAAAAGTAGTAAAAACTAAGGTGTGTTTCGAATAGAAGAAAATAGAAATAAATAGACTTGGTACAACCCTAAGTTGAATTTTGCCCAGTAGAACAAGCCCAGAGTGTAGTGGAAATTAGCCTTAGTCTAGCCCAGTGCTGAAAAAGGCCTATCAGAAGAAAACTTGTGACCCAAGGCGTAGCTCATGTGTGTGTTTCGAGCTTGGATGTACTCGACGTGGTCTCGAGCGCAGCTGATTTGACTTCATCTCGAGCTTGGGTAACTTTTCGAGCCTCTCATGAGGTTGAAATGGCCTCCTGACACTCTTTAACTCCAATAGCACTCCAAATGCTGATTCCTCACTCCTTAGCTACTTAGTGCTCAGAATGCTAAGTTTTAGCGCTTCCAATACCTGACAATTCCTTGGATGCAATATGTATGCTAATGCATATGAATAAGACGAATTGGAATCTAAAATGATGAGAGTGCAGTAGAAATGTATGCGGATGTTAGCTAAATGAGGCTCCTAAAGCATGCTAAAAACGTGTATATCAACTCCCCCAGACTTATCTTTTGCTTGCCCTCAAGCAAACAAAGAACGAATCTAGAGAAGCGGTTGCTCAACAGGGACTCAAAACCAAAGCAAGCTGACTATAATGCTACAACTCAACATCCTATTTTGATGTTCTAGGCTACAGTACTAAACAAGACATACTCTGAAAACGTTAGCCATACTGATCACAGTTCAATCTAAGTCAAAGCTCAACCTACAATTGCATTCAAATAAACCACTCCTTTTAACATTCAAATTAATCCAAACCGTGAATCAAGCTATGCATTTTGTAAGAACTCGTTTGGCTAAGGGATGGTCTAAGAGATTAAAGTGATCTCTTTAATGTACTGGTTCATCAAATCTGCACAAGGATCACTCAAAATGGAATAAGCTTTAGCATAATGCTAAAGGTGAGAACCAACATATGCATACAGAAAAAAGGTCTCATCTACCCAGTGTACCCAACTCGAGCTCAAACCTATCCATTCTAAAACCCAAAGTATGATCCTAATTCTACCCTTTTCAACACAGAAGGCTTTTCTTTCTTTCAGCCCCACGCTTAACAGGATCAACTTCAGAAGCTTCTTTTGCATTACTAATCTAAGGAGAGGGGTCTATTAATTCAACACTTCTAGTGGTTTCGATCATAACACATCATAGCTCTGGTTCTATTTTTACTTTAAATACACAAGACACTCTAAGCTTTGTCTATCTTTTTTTTCATAGAACCCAATTCCAAATTTTAATTTCCCAAAACTTTGCTAGAACATACATACGTTCATGCCCTTACTCCCCTTAGACTCTTTAGTTCATGCTTTTATCCTTCTTTTTTATTTTATATATTCCTTTTCAAACCATAGTAAACAAGCATCCCACACCCATGATCCACCTACGCCTAGTCTGATCCAAAAATTGTGAACCAGAAACTACATGAAACCTTGTTCCTGTCGGCACTCACCTAACACCTTATGCCAAGATTAATCAAAAAGATAGGCCTCATAGTCACACAGCAAACAATGTAGGGCTCGAAAGAAGGTAGGGGTCAAGGTGGGAGTTTACTCGAATTAACATGTTAGATGCAGATGGTGAAAGGAAATTCGAGTAATTTGTGATCCACAAGTTCAGACTCAATGCATAGACTTGATAATTAAGCATTCATTTCGGGTTATCACTTAGCAAGGAGTGTGGTCTAATCACAGCAAAATTCAGCAAAGTTATGAAATCCAGAATAAACATTCCTAGCATGGTGCAGTTTTACATTTCAGACCAGAAAGCAAGCAGCAGACAACATTAACTCAGGACAGTGAATTTAGCACAAAAATCAGCAGGCTTGCAAGGCTTAATCATCATAATCCCCAATGCATGACTAAACTCGATTCTATATGAATGCTAACTACATAGCACTCTGTTTTTGTATTTTTGACAAATTTTTCAATTTTTTTGGTTTTACTATGCCATACGTGCAATGCAATGAACAAATTATATGGATGCATAAAAATCGAAAATAAGAGCAAAGAAAACATGATCAAATGATATCTAGAATCCTCCCCCAGACTTAAATCACACAGTTCCTTGTGTAGATAAAAGAAGGAAAAAGATCCTAGATAAGCAAGCAGAATAAAAACATGCAAATGTATATACAAGAGGAGTTAAAAAAATCATACCTCAGTGAAAGAAAGACCATTCTGCAGGATCCATGTCCATGCTATCATCCATGAAGTTGTACCCCTGTGTCTGTGTGACTTGCTGTGAGCTCGTGCCCATCTGGTCATTGTTACTCGACACAGGTTGTTGCGTGTAGTGCTGAGACGTTGAGCCAAACAGGTCATGGCTGCTGAACCCTCCCTGAGGCTTGAACTGCTGAGAAGTTAAGCTTTGGTTGTCGAGCCAAGGAAGTCCTGTCTGCAGTGTGGGCTGATGAGACTGTAACTCTTGTTGCACCTGAGGCTCTAGACTCCGAGTTCTTTCTCGATGGTAGCGGCTTGTGGAGCGCCTGCGCCATCTCGGTGATTCGTAGCTAGGCTCTATGTTAAGCTCGGGGCTTCTTTCAACCTGTGGATCGAGTTCCTGGGTCGATTTGAGGTCGAAGGCTAGGATTTCTGGCATTGTGGTCGTTGGCTAAATTTGGCCTGGGTTCCTGCGCTCATAAGAGGATGTCCTGTGTGGCTGCAGCTGAAAAGGAGTTCTATGTTCATATGAGGATGCTTTGTGTGGCTAAGGTGTGGTCCATTGGTTGGTGGGTTAACGAAAGACCAAGGTGGATCGTCTCATAGGAGGCTGAGGTGTTGGTTCTCTGACTTCCGGACGGGTTTCGACTCTGTCGTGAGTCTTGGAGCCGAACGATAAAGAAAGCTTTTTCAGGATGAAACGAATCGCCTTAGTGTTCCATTTGACCCCCTTTTGCGCCATGCCGAGGTGTTTATGTGCCATTTTCACCCCCTTCGACATTTTTGGATCCACATAATCATCGAAATAGTAACACTCTGGCTCATCAAGACTTTGCTTTGTGGCTGTTGGCGCTTGTTCTTGCTCTCTGGGGTTGTCGTGAGGTTGAGGTTCAATGATGAAATGCGTCGGTGGAAGAAAAGTTAGATTGTACACGAGTGGTATATTCGTGCATTCTTGGTTTGGAAGCTGGATGTAGGACTCCTTGCCTGCGCCTGGCATCGTGAACCTGAATAGCCATTGTCCTTGCGCCGGACCCTTCTTCAGATACTTGTGATTGCGGAGTTATGTCTGATCAATGTACGCTGGAGGTATGGACTCCTTTGACTTGATTGTCACATTACACGCATTCATTATTCTTGTTAAAATCCCTCCCACGTAGATATAAGAGTTGCTATTGGGCTGCAGCTACCTCGCCCAACTCTTGTATTTGACCAATTGGCACATTAAAGCCTTGGTGAACCCGTTTTTATTTTGATTCCCCAGAAACTTGATCCCATGATCGTAGGTGTTGAGGACACCCAAAAGTGCTTCATCAATCATCTCTATCTCTGGTCATCTAACATTTCTAGACTCATGTCTGGCAAAACAAGATGTAGCAAGCACCTTATGGAAGTACCTGATTGACGGGTTTCTTATTTTTGTGCTCTTACTGCAGGAAGCATTGTAATCATCTAGTGATGCTATCATCGTCCATAGGGAATTAATCTCGTCCCAGCTAAAATCCGCGTCTCGACCATCAGACGGCTGAAGAGCAAAGAGTTCCTCAAACTGAGTTGCCGAAAATGAATACTTCCTGCCGTTGACTGTAAATGTCAATGCCCCAAAGCCATCTATTGCTCGCAGCCTTTCTTCGTTGTCAAGGTACTCCCGCAGCTCGATAGAGGCAAGAAACTGAATCGTCTCCAAAACGTATGTCTCACTTGTTTGAGATCTTTAAGCGCTTGTTTGTGGTTGACATTATGTGGCAGATTTTCATCGTTCCAATCATCTTTCCCACTCTTGTCACCACTCGAGTCATCTTGGAGCTCTTCCGCTTCCACGACAGGTTCTTCCTCTCTCATAATTTCTTTCCCGTTGCGCCTCGTGGAGCGGCGAATCAATTATGGTTCCGAATCAGACTCCTCATGGTCTAAGTCTATAGGTGAATCAATTATGGAAGGTATACGTATGTGTCTTAGCGACCCCTCTCTTGATCTCATCATATCCAAGGATGTGCTAAAACTGTGAACTAAACACTACAACAACTTGAACCTCGAATGATGGAACTCGAACCAACAACTTGAATCTTGAACCAATTATTTCAAAACTCAAGCCAGCTTGAACCTCGCGGCTAATTACCAATCCAAGTATTGAACCAAAACACCAAATAACGAACCTTGAAACTAAACTCTCGAAACAAAAGGATCGAACAACACTCGAGTACTCAGACACTAGGCGGCTTTTCTCAAGTACACGAAGACGGTGGCATGTGAGCTTGGGTTATATGGAGCTCGAGTTGTGAAAAAGCCGGCGGTGGCTATAAGTGGCCATCTCGAGTAATACTCGAGTCTGAAATTGTGGCTTTGACGACACTTGGGGTTGCGTGAGGCTGCTCGAGTAGAGAGTGATTGGTGGCGCGTGTGTGCAGCTCAAGACGGAAAAAACTCGAGTTGAGTTCGAGTGGAGAGTAATGGCGGCGGTAAGGCGGCGTGACGGTAGAGGAGACTCGAGGGGAGCTCAAGTGTTGTTTGGCGGCGTGACGGCGGCAGGACTCGAACATAGCTCGAGCTTCAAAGTGGCAGCGTGAGAGTTAACTCGAGTTCTTGAAGACGGCGGCTCGAGTGTGGCTCCTCCTGAGCTAGATTTCAATAATTCTCAGCAAATGAAGATGGCTATGAAAGAGAAAGTGTAATGGGTGAGTGAGAATGCACAGAAGATGAGTGTGGTGAGTAAGTGGAGTGATGAATAATGCAGCAAGCTCGTGACCGACGTGAAGTGACAATGCAAAACCAA
Source organism: Lepidium africanum (assembly GCA_900406405.1). Lineage (NCBI taxonomy): Eukaryota > Viridiplantae > Streptophyta > Magnoliopsida > Brassicales > Brassicaceae > Lepidium > Lepidium africanum. The sequence goes on from OVAX01000564.1 coordinate 62,650, forward strand.
ACATAGCAAACGTGATCAGCTTTTCCTTTATATATTTTTTTATTTTCTATATTTTTTTTATATAAGAAAAAAAAAAGTGTAAATGAAAGGTACTATGGGGCATGGTACAGACATTGACTCGAGTTCACAATACTCTACGTGCTCAGAGTGGGATCAAATCTAGTGACACAATCATGCAAAGCTAAAAACGTGTGGCCCCTATTACTAATTCGAGTTCAATTTCATATATTGCTAAGAGCGTGGGGTCGAGTTCAACACACAATTAATCAACAAATTCTACTTCAGGTAACAACCCATGCCCACTAATCTACCTTAAAAATCTCAAATTAAGACTCATGCTTTATGCACATGGAAAGGGCCACCAAAAGCCAAATGCAAGCAATGCTGAAATAAAACGAATAACAATTAAGGATACATGGGGTTCATTCTAAAATCTGGTGGACATTGCGCATCGCTCTTTTTCAGACCATTTTATTGACTCCATGCATTAAATCGAGCAGTCACATTTTCCCACCAGATTTAAAAAAATCTTAACCCTTCTTCGGATCACCCCTTTATTAACTCGAATCTCCAAACATTGCTCTGAGTCAAGTCCTGAAAACCAAAGGTTGTACCAGAAAGACAAAAGAAAAATTTAAAGCACAATTAAAAATTAAAAATTATGTACAAGGATATCATGGGATTGCCTCCCAAGTGCACTTGTTTAAAGTCACTAAGCTTGACTTTCACACCCATCAAAGACGGGTTGGTTCATCGAGAGAAACAGTGATCTTCTCGGGAATTGTCTCATCAGCTCGATATAACTTAGCCCTTTGCCCACTCACAGAGAAATAGTTGCCATCTTTGTTGATCAAGGTGATAGCTCCATAGAGTAAGACTTCTTTAACTCAGAATGGTCTAGACCATCTCGATTTTAGCTTTCCAGGAAACAATTTAAGCCTCAAGTTGAATAGTAGCACTTGGTCACCAGGTGTGATCATCTTGGGTGCAATCTTCTTGTTGTGGAAGGCTTAAGTCCTTTCCTTGTACAGTTTCGAGCTCTCATAAGCCTCAAGTCCGTCTCTTCTAACTGATGCAGATTCATGAGCCTTTTCTCCTGAGCGGTCTTGAGATCAAAATTTATGAACCTCGTGGCCCACAGCGCCTTGTACTCTATCTCAACAGGTAGATGGCATGATTTTCCATATAGCAGCTGGAATAGAGTTCTTCCAATTGAAGTCTTGAAAACTGTTCTGTACGCCCACAACGCATCGTCCAATTTCATGGCCCATCACGCTTAGATACCCCAACAACTCGAGCTAGGATACCACAACGCATCATCCAATTTGACACCTCAACCTAACCACTGGTTTGTGGGTGATAAGGCGTGGCCACCTTATGCTTAACTCCATTCTTCCTCAGAAGGTTTTCAAATACTTTATTGATGAAATGCGAGCCTCCATCACTGATCACAACTCGAGGCACTCCAAACCTGGGGAAAATGATGTTCTTGAACAGCTTGATAACGACCTTAGCGTCATTCGTTGGACAAGCTACAACTTCAACCCACTTTGAGACATAGTCTACTTCAATGGGGATGTAGCGATTCCTGTGGGATGGTGGGCTGAACGGTCCCATGAAGTTGATTCCCCAACAGTCAAATATCTCAACTTCCAGAATTGGGTTTTGTGGCATTTCATTTCTTTTCCTGATGTTACCCATTCTCTAACACGGATCACACTTGGAGATGAAATCTTGAGTATCCTTGAACACAGTTGGCCACCATAACCGTAATTGTAAAATCTTCTGAACAGTCTTGAACGTAGCAAAATGTCCATCGCAGGCTGACCCATGAAAGTGCTCTAGAACACCCTGAACCTCCTCCTCTGCTATACACCTCCTGAACAAACCATCAACTCCCTTCTTGTATAAGTATAGCTCATCCCAGAAGTAGTGATTGACATCTTTGAAAAATTTCTTCCTCTGATAGGCATCCAAACACTTAGGCACCACACCGACGACTAAGTAGTTGACCAAGTCTGCATACCATGGGAGAGCGGATCCAGCGAGCTTCTTGCTGATTTGTGAACAATTTCCACCGCTCCAAGAGTCATGAGCTGCTCTTTAGGCATTGAGTCATCAATAGGGATCGGATCCTCTATCATCATCCGTGACAGGTGGTCCGCCACTCCATTCTCCACTCCAGGTTTGTCCACTATTTCCATGTCAAATTCTTGCAGCAGAAGTATCCATCTCAGCAATATGGGTTTAGTGTCTTTCTTTTTCATTAGATACTTCAACGCAATATGATCAGTATGAACGATTACCTTGGATCCCACCACATATGATCTAAATTTCTCAAACGTGAACACTACAACAAGAAGTTCCTTTTCTGTGGTTGCGTACTTGACTTGAGCGTCATCAGGAGTCCTGCTAGCGTAATATATCACGTTTAACTTCTTATCCTTTCTCTGACCCAGGACCGCTCCAACAGAAAAGTCACTTGCATCGCACATAATCTCGAACGGAAGAGTCTAGTCTGGAGCTTGGATTATTGGAGCAGAGATCAACGTTTATTTGATCTTAAGGAAAGCTTCGAGACACTCAGAGTCGAAATTGAACTCGACCTCTTTGCACAGTAGGTGCTTCAGGGGCCTTGCAATTTTGGAGAAGTCCTTAATGAAGCTTCTGCAAAATCCAACGTGACCCAGAAAGCTTCGATTATCCTCACTGTTTTAGGGTGTTGCAGCTGAGTCATGACTTCAAGCTTTGCTTTGTCGACCTCAATACCCCTCTCAGATATCTTGTGCCCCAACATTATCCCTTCTTGAACCATGAAGTGGCATTTCTCCCAGTTCCGAACAAGGTTCGTCTCCACGCACCTTCTAAGCACCCTGCACAAGTTTGACAAACAAGTGGAGTAGGAAGAGCCATGGACAGAGAAATCATCCATGAATACCTCTACCACATCCTCAATCAAATCCGAGAAAATAGAAGTCATACAACGCTGAAATGTAGCAGGAGCATTACACAACCCAAACGGCATGCGTTTGTATGCGAAGGTGCCATAAGGGCAGGTAAAAGTGCTTTTTTCCTGATCATCCCGGTGTATAGGGATCTGAAAGAACTCGCTATACCCGTCAAGGAAACAGTAGTACTTTTTACCAGACAACCTTTCAACCATCTAATCAATAAACGGCAAAGGAAAATGGTCTTTCCTACTGGAGAAATTTAGCCTCCTATAGTCTAGACACATCCTATGCCCCGTTATGGTTCTAGTGTGTATGAGTTCATCTTTATTGTTTTAAACTACAGTGATACCCCCCTTCTTAGGAACACAATGCACATGTGAAACCCACTTGCTATCAGAAATCGGAAAAATAACATCAGCGTCTAGCAACTTAAGTATTTCTTTTTTTCACAACTTCTTTAAGGTTAGGATTCAATCTCCTCAGGGGCTTTACTCTAGAATGAGATTCATCTTCTAAGTGTATCATATGCGTGCAAAAACTTGGAGATATGCCTCTAATATCCTTAAGGGTGTATCCTATAGCGTTTCTAAAACGCCTAAGCTCAGTCAACAACATGTTCAATTCATCTTCACTCATAGCATCATTGACAATCACAGGATATGTGGAATTAGAGCCTAGAAACGCGTACCTTAGCCCTGCAGGAAGTGGACTGCATGTGTATGGGACTCGAGTACTTGCAGCTCGAGTATCTGGCTTAAGTGTGGCGTAGACACACTCGAGTGTCGGATTACTGCTAAACCCTCAGAAAACGCTTCATACAACTCTTCTATTACCACTAAAATCTGAACTGGTCTGTGAGAATCTAGTAGCTTCCCATAGCACTTTGCTTCTATACTCAAATACCCGTCAGCAGTAGGCTTTGTAAGAGCAACCTGCAGTTGATCTTCAGCTGCCAACTCCTCTAATAGCTCATTAGCAAGAGTATCCATCTCTTGAATTGAGAATACCTGACCTTCAATCGTAGGTTTCTTGATCGCGTCGTTGATGTCAAACTTCATTTTTAGATCCAGACCAAGATTCAGCTCTATTACCCTGTTTCTGACATCAATCAATGCACCTGCTGTGGCCAAGAAAGGTCTTCCAAATAGCAGAGGGTCTGTAGGCTCCTCTTCCATTTCCAAAATGACAAAATCTATCGGTATCTCAACTCCTCCCACCTTCACAAGAAGGTCTTCCAAAATACCATGAGGGATTCTCACGGACCTATCAGCTAGAACCAACGAGATCCTACAGGTTCTGTAATCAGCAAAACCTAACCTCTTTGCAATTGATAGTGGCATGAGGCTAATTGAGGCACCAAGATCGTAGAGACACTTGCTAAATGATAAGGGTCCAAGCGAACATGGGATTGTGAAGGTACCAGGATCACCAAGATTTGTCAGCACAACCTTCGTCTAGATTATGGCGCTAATCTCATGCGTCAATACCACCATACCCTCGACTTCTTGAGTTCTCTCCTTGACTGCTTATTTCAAAAATTTCTGGTATGGAGGCATTAGCATAAAAGCATCTAAGAGTGGAATCTTCACCTCTATATCTTTCATCTGCTTGTCAAAAAGAGCTTTGTATTTCTCAGTCAAATCCTTCTTGAGCCTTTTAGGAAATGGCAATTGGGGTTTGTACGGTGGTGGAACAAAGGGTTTGTTCTGCTTCTGAGTTGTTGTAGGTGAATGAGCGTTTGAGGTGCTGGATTTTGCTCAACTCGAAATGCAGTGTCGAGCTTAGCGTCAGGTGCGACTGTTTCAGCAGGCAGCAGCATAGACTCAGTTCTAGATCGAGTCTCTGGTTCGAGTGGAACCTCTCTGGTTGAAGTTTTGGGCTGATCTTTGATGTGAAAATCCTCCCCCTCTTGAACATTACTATCCTCAGTAGGCGTAGCTTTTTCTGCTCGAATCAGTAACTCACGTCCACTGCCCAGAGTGATAGCGTTGACGTGATACTCCTTTGGATTAGGAACTGCGTTCCCTGGAAGTTGTTCGGTTGTCTTCACAGTAGAAGACGATGATTATTGACTCTCCACATACTTGAGGTGTGAGTTCAGCGTCTCAAACTTGTAGTTGACATCGTTGTGAGAGGCGTGAATCTTGGAATGTACCTCAGCAAACTTATGTGTGACTTCAGCAGCAGATGCTTTCTGACCTTTCAGTATCTCTTGGAGCAAGGTCAGAACCTCAGGTGACTATGTAGCAGTTGCTGGAGCTTGCGCTTCATACCCAAGTGGAACGGTTGGAGCAGGTGGGTAACTCTGGTGATATTTCTGCTTGGGGACAAAAGGTTTGTATTGAACGTGTTGGGTTTGGGTGGGTAGACCTAGTCTTGGGGATGGGCTACATTGTTAATTCTGTAAGAAAGGTTGGGGTGTTGCTTGTAGTTGTTGTACTGCCTGTAACCCCCGCTCTGATTTTGCATGTAATTGATATCCTCAACCTGATCCTCCTCTTCAACCTGAATGTGTTCATCCCCAGCCAGGAAATGAACATGTTTCTATTGTACCTGCAGCAGCTTATCGATTTTCTTGGTCAGTGCTTTGAGCTCCTTCCTACTAATTGTGTCTGTGTCCACTGTACCACGCAGGGTCCTATCGTAGTCTTCATTGTACTGTCCATCAGCTTGAGCCATGTTCTCCACCAACCCCAGCCTTTGTCGACGTCCTTATTGAGGAAGTTCCCACTGATGGCTGTGTCCAAAAGTCTTCTAACGTTGGGGTGAACACCTCTGTAGTGGTTGCTGAGCAGAGTCTCGGTAGTGTAACCGTGATGGGGGCACTGAGTTTGATAGGTCTTATAACACTCCCAAGCTTCAGCAAAGGTTTCAGAATGTTGTTGGGCAAAGCTTGAGATAGCACTCCTCAGCTTTGCAGTCCGAGAGTTTGAGAAGAACTTACTAAGAAAGGCAGTCTTGCAGTCAATCCAAGAAGTGATTGAGCCTTGCGGTAGGTGCTTCTCCCAAATACGAGCTTTGTCTCTGAGAGAAAATAGAAACAGCCTCAGTTTAAAGGCATCCTCACTGACTCCATTGAGCCCCTGGAGGCTGCAAAGACGCTCGAACTCGTCCAAATGATCAAGAAGGTCCTTAGAGGGTAAGCCATGAAATTGCCTGTTCTGGATCATAGAGATAAGACTGCTCTTGATTTCGAAGTTGTTGTTCGGGATGGCGGGAGGAACGATCCCATATCACTGGGTATGAGTGCTTGGTGCATCTCCAGCGCCAATTATTCATGGCCTCCTCTGTGGAGGTTGGTCGACAGGAACCTCGTCTGCATCAACAGGGAGATGGGGTGTGTGCGAGCCTGTTGGTGGTTCCATTTCAGCTAGATCTTCTGGTGAACTATCGAATTGGTTTTTCTGCGCCCTCAACTGGCGTGGTAGTTGGTTTATGTTGTCTAGAGGGCATAGAAGATTCAGACTCCCCTGTGAACATGTCTGCATACAAAGGGTGAACTCAACTCGAGCAGTAGGGTCGGACGAACTTACTGAAGGTTAAAATCACCTGAAACAGAGCACTGAAGACAATACCACAGGTGAGTAAGTAACAAGAAACAAAAAGAACTTGAGCTTAGAAAGTTAACAATCCTAAATGTAGCTAGCATAAACCCATTTGGCTATGGCGCCAATTTGATAACAAGATTTTACTCAAGTTTTCAAATCCTATTACACAAAGGTGTCGATGTAGTATAATAGGTGTCAAACCAACTAGGAGTGTAGCTATCAATCAAGATGCAGCTAACTATTCTAATCCAAGACAATCAGAGTGTGATTTATCTAACACCCTTGATCAAACTTAAAATCAAAAGTAAACAAGCAAGTAACAATAGCAGAGAAATTAAACAAAGTAGTAGGTAACAGCGTAATAAGTGAATTTAACGCATGGTAAGAAAACAGGTTCCTGAGGAGTGAGTATCACGGACCAGCGTGACTCTTAGACTAACTAGGCGCTTGACAACACTCAATAGAGCTAATCTCTAGGCAACGAGAACAATAGCATTGAATCCACTCTCGTGGCAAACAAACTCAAGATGACTACTAACAGACCCTATCGCCATAGGCGTTTGATAATCTACCCGGCATGAATAATCAACCCGCTTAGAGCCAATTCACACCTCAGAAATTCGATCCCTCGAGCTAAGTGTGTGAATCTCTGAGGTGGTTCAGTCAGACGCTCTACCAAACACCTATCGGGTGCTAGAGCGTCTCAGAACAAGCTGCAGTTGATCAGAATGAAGCTAGTGATTATCAGGNGCAGTTGATCAGAATGAAGCTAGTGATTATCAGGTGCTAGAGTGTCTCAGAACAAGCTCTAGTTGATTAGAATGAACTACAAAGCAGAGATATTAGACCTGATTCACACTGATTTGGTAGATTTCAAAAATAGTGTAAGCGGCAGTAAGAAATACTATGTTACTTTATAGACGACTGTTCAAGGTACACTAAGGTATATCTTTTAAGCTCTAAAGATGAAATTATTGACATATTTCTAATATACAGAGCAGAGGTGGAAAACCAGTTGAATAAAAGGATTAAGAGAATCTGATCAGATAGAGGAAGAGAGTATGAAAGCACTAGTTTCAAGTCTATGTGTCTAAAGGAAGGTATCATACATGAAAGGACAGCTCCCAACACACCTCAGCAAAATGGTATTGCTGAGAGAAAAAATAGAGCCCTTAAGAACATGATGAACACAATGCTACTAAACTCAAGATTACCTGATGCATTGTGGGGGGAGGAAGCTGTCTTATCCGCCTACTACATTCTTAACAAAGTTCCTCATAAAAGTTTGAGTTCTACACCTTATGAGATTTGGAGAGGTCACAAGCCAAATCTATCCTACCTCAGATTTTAGGGCTGTTTGGTGAAAGTAGGTTTACCAGAGACTTCAAGAGATCTAACATTGGTTCGAAAACAGTAGATGCTATTTTCATTGGTTATGCTTCAAATTGAGCAGCATATAAATGTCTAACCTTTGATCCGTCAACTAAAGTATTTGGTCAGGTGTTATAATCTAGAGATGTCAAATTTTTTGAAGACATCTTTCCCTTTAAAAGTTCTCTCAAACTCACAGATACACAACATCAAAGCAAGAAGAGATCCACAGATTCTGCAACTATTAATGATGATGTTACAGAGTTGAGTTAGAAGTAAAAGAGCTAGAACCTCGACAGATTTTGGACAAGACTTCATCACGAGTTTCATAGTAGAGCATAACGAATTAAGTGAAGAATTCGTCTTCACTTTTCTTATTGAAGAAGATTCGGTGTCTTATTCTTAAACAATTAAGTAAATTGATGCTATATTTTGGAAGTAAGCAGTAATTAATGAAGTTGAGTCTATCAATTCTAATCATACTTGGGAACTCACATACTTGCCAAGAGGATGCAAAGCTATGAAGTGTAAGTGGATTCTTAAGAAGAAATTCAAAGATGATGGTTCCATAGACAGATTCAAGGCAAGATTTGTTGCTCAAGGTTTTAATTAAAGACATGGAGTGGATCATTTCGATACTTATGCACCAGTGACTAAGATAGCATCAATCAGATTGTTGCTTTGTATAGCTTCATATCACAAATTGTTTGTTCATCAAATGGATGTAAAAAATTCTTTTTTGAATGGAGATTTGGTGGAAGAAATCTATCTAGAGCAACCAGAAGGCTTTGTTTTAGAGGGACAAGAAGATAAGGTTTGCAAACTCAAAAAGTCATTATACAGCCTCAAACAAGCGCCCAAACAGTGGTTTGAGAAGTTCAGCTCTACGTTGTTCAAAAATGGTTTTACAGCAAATGATATAGATACTTGTATCTTTAACAAGAGCATAAAAAAATGATTATGTGATCATTTGCCTCTATGTGGACGACATGCTAATCTTAGGAAAGAGTATTGAGATTGTCTGCAACACAAAAGAGTTTTTAAGTTCAAAATTTTGTATGAAGGATATACAGAAAGTGGATGTTATACTCGGAATCAAAGTAACGAAGACAAATAAAGGGTTCTCTCTATCACAGTCACATTACGTTGAAAACATTCTGAAGAAATTAAATTACTGGGAGAAACCAAAGGCAAAAACTCCTTATGATCCTTCTGTCCATTTATGCAAGAATAAAGGGAATAGTATAAGACAATCAAAATATGCTAAGATCCTTGGTAGTGTAATGTATTTGATGAACTGCACAAGACTAGACATAGGATATGCTGTAAGTAGGCTAAGTAGATGCACTCATCGTCCAAGTAAAGATCATTGGAAAGCTTTCGACAGACTGATAAGGTATCTAAAAGGAACAAAAGATTGGAATCTGTTATATGATGGATCTTCATGTGTTCTTGAGGCTTACTGTGATGCTAACTAGGTGAGTGACAATGACGAGATCAATTCCACCAATGGGTTTGTTCTCACATTAGGAGGTCGAGCCGTTGCTTGGAAGTCAACAAAACAGTCATGTATCACTCGTTCCATAATGGAATCAAAGCTTATAGCAATGGAACTAGCTGCTCAAGAAGCAGACTGGTTGAGAAGTGTACTCTCTGATCTTCCCATGATTGGAAAACCGTGTCCATCTGTGTCTATGAGATGTGACAGTCAAGCGACAATAGTTGTTGCTTTAAACAAGTTGTATAATGGGAATAAGAGACTCATTAGATTGAGACATAAAGTGTTAAGGAGTTTCTTAGAAACTGGAACCATATCACTTGAACATGTTGAATCAGGAAATAACCTCACAGACCCTCTTACAAAGGCTTTGTGTGGACATAAAGTCCTGAACACTGCTAAAGGTATGGGTCTGAAGTGACACTGAGACAATGAACACTTATAGTTACCACTAAATGTAACTATCTCGTAGCTAACTTCAGTTCAAGGTTCAAAACAAAGTTGTTTATTGGTTATGTAAGGTGTTAAGGATTAAAATAAAAGGAAGAAGCAATGAAGTATGCTCTTTTTTTTTTTAACTTGAAGTGTAAAGTCTCTAATTACTGGAGCATTGTTCCCGTGTATATGATTGATACATCAATCTGTATCTGCAGAATTTATTAAAAATGTTGAATGTATATTACATTATGTTGCATTGATTCTTTTCTTAATGATTCAAGTCTTATAAGACATCATTGTATTGGTTTACTAGTTCATGTTGATAAACAAGTGGGGGATTGATGGACATTGTTGTTTACAAACATGAGATTTCGATATGTTAGTATTCTGATGAAAACAGAATGCTAATGAACTAAATATATACAAATCAATGTACATGTGTCCATTAATAAGCCACTGAGGATTTGTTAATGAGCTAATGACACCGACTCTAAGTAAACATAAAAGGGAGCTTAGAAACACAGATTGGGAGATTAAATTGAGATATCAAGTGAAACAATAGATCGGAAAAATCAATTGATCATCTCTCTCGATCAATTGATTATCTAATTGAAAAGTTCTTCAGCTTCTATACTTGATCTTTTTCTTTAATCTGCCATTGAAAGGAATTTGAAGCTCTTCTCTGCTACACAGAGCTGAGCTGCAGAGTTAAAACTCTGAGTGAAAGTCTTTCTCGATTGATCTTCATCGGAGACGGAGAATACTTCGCTCAAGTTCAAAAGGTATCTTCGCCTCTGCCTTTCGTTGTTGATCTTCCTCTGTTTCAGGTCTTCGTAGTGCTCGTGTCTTTTCTTCTTTGTTTCCAATAGTTGGTATGTTCTTTTAGACAAAGATCTAAAGAAACTCAAACAGAAAATAACTCAAATACCTTAGGAATATAATCAGGAAGATTGGCACCACAGACACAGAGCACATATGCCTCTTCATAGGGAAATATACTTAGCAGCATACACCTTATACATGGCAAGAGAATCATCCTTGTTAAGACGCGTAACACAAAATCCAATAAATCAAACTAAGATGAAGAGACTTTGAGGTCTTACCTTTCCTCCTTTTGTTATGATTTCGTTAGCTTCTGCCTCCAACTTTTTCTGCTTCAGCTCCATTTCACCCATTCCTTTGTATTCGCATTGCAAAGAGATGACCAATGTTTTAAAGAGATTCTTACCCATCCGGGAAATGTTAGCTTTTTCCAGGCTCCAACCCAACCTTGTGCATACACAAATCTAGCAAGTGTCCAGCTGAGTGCAACCTGATCATGAACAAAGATAGAGTCGAGGTAAAAAAGCGTTGTTGCTATCATCTAATGCATAACAATGACAAAAATCTGATAATATAAGAGTTTATGCCAAAATTACAACCACTCATTAACCTAGCCCTCTCTTTATAGGAACTACACTAGATGCTCCATTCAAATTCAATCAATATTTTCTTGCCTGGACTTAAGTTTGCTTCGTGAATCATCAACAGTCAAGTGAACTTCTTGCTCTCTCTCAATCTCTGTTCCACTTTAAGGATTTTAACTTTGGAAAAATCCGTAAAATGGAGAACCTACGATTTCCAATGGGAAGATCCACCACTAAAAAAATTCGGAGCAAACTAGAAAAAACCATCTACACTAAGAACTCAATGAGAGAACGATCCGTATACAAATTCAAACTTATAATTCCATCTTTCAACCGAACATCTTGAACGAAAAACTTGACATCCAAACCAGATAATACGATGAAACTGGTATCAGAGCTATGCGTCCATCTTGCACCTGAGATAGAGCGAAAATAGGATTCAGCATTAGAGTTGAGAACGTCGAAAATACGAGAATATTAATATACCAAGACGAACCTTTTACAGTGAGAGAAATCTGGATTGAGATTGAAGATTGAACATATCTACATTGTAATCAAGCCTCGTCGGAGGAAAATTCATGGTGATAAATTTTGACGTCTTCGTCGGAATTAGTGACTATCTGGAGCAAGTATTTGAAGAATCTCTCCGACGATGCCGTCAACAGTTGTCAGTCGGAACAATGGCTAAAATGACATCTTTGGAGAAAACACCTTCTCTATTTCCACTCTTCTATTTTTTTTTTTTGTCAACACATATTCATATATTACCAAAAAGGAGTAAGGATAAGTTACAC